>CM026075.1:6740000-6970000 GCA_014839685.1 Anableps anableps | reverse complement strand
TATGTGGGGTAAAACATGCACTTGAACACACTACCAAGCAACATCTGTTGAGTGCCTACCCTAGCATACTATCTACTAAAATGATTTAGTTTACTGTGCAAGCATGGTCTGTGATGGTCTGAGCTCGCCTTGCTGCTTCAGGGCCTGGATGACTTGGTTTAATTGATAGAAACATGAATTCTGCTCACTAACAGAAACATTAACTGTGACTGTGATCTATTTTAAGGTTATCTTTAACATTATCGTTTGTTTCATGATATCAAACATTTCAGAGTGACTAAAAAGCAACTTTTTTAAACTTCCCTGTAAACTTCACTATAAACTTCCCTGTTTTTTTGGGTTTTTTTTTTTTTTTTTTTTTTTTTTACAATAACTCAGTAACAATTAGGTCACAACTGGGTTCATTCAATCTAAGGTAGGACTTAGATTTGCTGTAAAGTTGATTCCATTTCTAGATGTTTGGATGCATTTTTGAATTCTTATTTTGCTTCAAATTGCAGTTTTCACACCTTGGAGAATTTTCATTTTATTCTTTCAAGACAATCTTTAAGTTTTACAGCAACAGCTGCCACAATTCAAACTTTTTTGTAGATTTTTGTCTTGTTGCTGTGTTTTGATGTATTAAAATCCCCTAATATGCATCAAAATGCAGCAGGAAACATCCAGATGGTGATTAATAAACTCGCATATGTCTTCATTAAAAAAAGAGGTCAGAGGAATCAGAGCGTGCACATGAGTCCATGTAGATCTAATATGATTAATGTATATGAATTTAGCTGAAAATGATAAGTCTGTGTTTATTAACATCGGTATGTATGTATATGTGTGTGTGTGTTGGCCTTTGCCTTAGGCCAAAGAAGGCAGCAGTCCAACTAGGTCAGTGCTAATGGGGCATTAGAGGTCTGATAGGAAGAAGAGGGAGATGTAGGATGTTGTCATAAATTTAGGGAGGAATGGAAATAGAAATGGTGAAGAAAAAGAAGCATGGCAGACCAAAATTAAAAATTAAAACAGAATGACAGTTGAAGGATTAAAAACAAGAAATTTCTACGACAAGTAAGTAATATGAGACTGTAAACAAAACAAATACAAATCTTTTATGTAAGGATATTCTGTCTTTTATTTAGTTTTTAAGGACTGAAATCAGCTAAAATTTTACCATCACACACTGCAGTAGTTTCAGCCAGCTTTGAAAAAGAAAAGCTCATGTTTCTATTATTACAGCTGAAGGGGTGCTCATAAATGAGGATATACACTGATCAGCCAAAAGAGTACCACCAACTGCCTAATACTAAGTTTGTCCCATTTTCTTTTAAATTCAAGTTTAAAAGTAAGCTTGCAAATTATTAGATTAAAAGATCTATACAATTATCACACTGTGCTTATTTGCCTTTCAATGGCACAATGCCATAGGAAAATAATGCTCCAGTATTATCTTAGTATTTCACACTATTTGATTACCAGATAAGGCAGTCATGGAATTTTTGGAAATGTCAAAAAAGTTCACCCTACATGTATTCCATACTTCTGCCACTGCAGTTAAATTGACACAGTCATACAATTTTGGTCCCCAATTAAACCAGACTATCATGTATGAAAACACCCTAAAGGTAACATAACCAATCCTGACGCAGCAGAACACTGTCAATTCCACATCCTACATCCTAATACATATGTACTAAACACAACAGGAGTGTCAGTGTCTGCTACTGTGAGTGTTCTCTGTTATAGTGAAATATTGTAATGATGATAGCTTTTCATTTTCTCCATGCTGCTAAAAAAGCCCTTTGACATGCTAAAATTTCACTATAATAATTTAACTCAATGCATATCTGGGAGTGACTTTCCAGAGTCTGAGCAGCCAGAGGTTAGAAGGAAATGCTAGGCAGCAGGGACGACAAGGGGATCAAGAGGCTGCTGTTTATTTTTCGCTGTTTATTTTTAGTTCACATATATTTTACATAAAGACTGAGGGAACTTGCATATTTATAGATTTATAAATACGAGAAAAGGAAGAAAATTATAGAGTATTATCTCAGCCATGTTTGAGTAAGATTATTTTAATGACCAGTTGAGCTAGTTTGTTACCCGAAGAGGAATTTTAATTCAGCCAATTATATTGCCTTAACTACCTCCGTGTCTTTATGACCTCAGGTAGCACTTACTCACCACTGGCAGTTGGTCTGTATAAATTTAAAGCTATTCCTAAAGCCGCTGACAGGACTTGAAGAGAGGCAGATTTAAATGTTTTCTGGAGCTGTTATGTGGTTCAAGAAATTTGGATTTTGGGTCTGACTGTGAATGTAGGGCATGGGTCATCTGAAGTCATGACACAAACTGGGTACGCGTGTGTTTCCGTTTGCGTTGTCAGTTATCATCTTTCTCGTCTCTGTGTATCTGTGTGCACACACACGTAGATACACACTTGAGTGTCAGTGTGTTTCTTGTCAACTTCAGGCATGAATGAGTTTGCACTGACCTATATTGTGCTTGAGCACACATATGCACACACACAAATGGTATTTTTATACTTATGAGGACTGTACTTGATAAATTTTCTATACATCCTCCCAACATGATCTCTTGAAGCAGAACCATAGTCTTCATTTTGAAGGTTTACTTTAAAGTAATGATTAGTTGTGTCATAATGGTCCAGAATTCTCCTTGTCCCAAATTTAAGAACGTTATCTGACAGACACACCCTCTCCCCCCTCTACCAGCCTTGATGTATTATATATAGGCAGAACTTGAATTTACACTATACAGCTAAAACCAGAAGTTTACATACACCAAATAAAAAGACGTACACATTTTTTTTCTCATTGTCTGAAGTAAAATCTGAGCAAACTGCTCTTGTTTTAGGTCAGTTAGAATTACCAAGATTATTTCTATTTGTGAAATGCCACAATAATGAGAGAAAGAATATGTCAGAGATTCATTTAGTAATGTCTTCGAAATTAGAAGTTTATATTTGGTAGCATTGTCTTTGAACTTTATGACTTGGGTCAAACATTCTGAATTTCCTTTAACAAGCCTCTCACAATAGTTTGCTGGAGTTAAATTTATTTGTATAGCACATTTCAGCAGCAAGGCAGTTCAAAGTGCTTTACATCATAAAAACATTGAGTAAATATGCATCAAAATCATCAATAACATCAAAGTTTTGGCCCATTCCTCCAGACAGAACTGGCTTAACTGAGTCAGGTTCCTATGCCGTCTCGCTCAAAGACGCCTTTTTCAGATCTACCCACAAATTCTCAGTGGGACTGAAATCAGGGCTTTGTGATGGCCAAGCCAGAATATTGACTTTGATGGTCACTTTACATCCACTTTATAACCACTTTAGCTGTATGCTTAGGGTTATTTTCCATTTGGAAGTCCCATTGGCCCCTGTGCTTTAACTTTTTGCTTGATGTCTTTAGATGTTGCTTCAATATTTCCACATAATGTTCTCTCCTCATGATGTCATCTGTTTTGTGAAGTGCACCAGTTCCTCCTGCAGCAAAACAGCCCCACAACATGATGCTGGCACCTCCCTACTTCACAATTGGGATGGTGTTCCCAGACTTACAAGTATCCACCTTTGTCCTCCAAATGTAATGATGGCCATTATTGTCAAATAGTTCCACTTTAGTTTCAGATCACAGGACATGTCTCCAGAAATGAAGGTCTTTGTCCCTGTGTGTTTTTGCAAACTGCGGTGTGGCTCTTTATGTTTCTTTTGAAGTAATGGCTTTCTCCTCACTGAGTGGCCTTTCAGCCCATGTCGGTACAGGACATGTTTCATTGTGGATAAGGACACTGTCTTACCAGCTTCAGCCAGCAGCTTCGCAGGGTCTTTGGCTTTTATTCTGGCGTCAATCTGCACATTTCAGACCAAAACACGTTCATCCTTCAGACACAGAACCCGTTTCCTTCCTGAGCAGTATGATGGTTGGACATTCCCATCATTTCTATACTTGTGTATAATTGTTTGAACAGATGAACACAGCACCTTCAAGCATCTGTAAATTGTTTCCAAGGATGAACCAGACTTGTGCAGCTCCACAATCCTCTTCCCAGTGTGTCAAACCAGAAAGCAATGTGTTTCAGGTGTGGCCTCAAAATACAGCCACAGTTTTGCATCCAATTAACTCAAATGTGTCAGTTAACCTATCAGGAGTTTCCAAAGCCATGACATCATCATCTGGGCTTTCTCTTATTGTTTAAAGATACCATTCTCTATGTAAACCTCTGGTTTTGAAGACATTCTTACTCTCATTATTGTGGCATTTAGCAAAGAGAAATAATTCTAGGAATTCTAACTAACCTAAAACAAAAGAAGTTTGGTCTGATCCAACTTCAGACAGTGAGAAAAAAAAGGTTTATGTGTCTTTTTATGTGGTGTATGTAAACTTTTGGTTTCAACTGTACATGCAAATCTGAACTCTGCCCAGATCTAACTCAAGAGCTACATCCTGTCCAAATTGAAACAAGAGTTTGAAACATGGAGATAACAGGGTGTCAGACTTAAATCACTCACCTTCATATTGTGAGGCTCATATCGTGAGGCTCATATTATGAGCCATTCATATTATTAGTGAAAAGTCACATGTCAACAGCAAGTAGATTGAGCTTATTAGGACAGATTTCAGTTTGACAATAAATATCACTGCATTTTAGTATCCTGAGATCTTGTGCCACAAAATCTTGCAGTACCCTTAATTTAAGAAGAAAAAAAATAACCCATAGATAATAGGGTTGATTTAAGTAGTTAGATCAGACAATTAAAGTAACCCTTGGTAGAAGCCTTTCAGTGTTATAGTAAATTCAAACAGTATCAGTATTTTTAATTTTGTGTTGTTAATTGTAAATTGCCAAATAAATACATTGTCAACAGTAACAACAATTACAACCATTTGTAAAATACACTCTTGTGGAAGTGAACAAGCAGACCTTGAGCCAGACATCTTGAGGGCTTATGAGCTGTTGTCTAAAGAGGAATAGTTGCAACGCCTTTGTAAAGCAATCACAAGATTTTCTTATCCCTCATTTCTTCATTCTGCTGCTAGATACTTATTTGTTTTTTCATCTTGTCTGATTCCCGTCCCAAATCTGTCTCCTGTCCCCTTTGCCTGCAGTCTGCAGATAAAGAACGAGCGCTGGAGGAGACGAAAAGCTACACCACCCAGTCTCTGGCTAGCGTCGCCTACCTTATCAACACACTGGCCAACAATGTGCTGCAGATGCTCGACATCCAGGCCTCACAACTCCGCCGCATGGAAAGCTCGGTCAACCATATTTCACAGGTCTGATAACCCTAAATCTTCTCTCTTCATTTGGGAAGGGGGGTAATAAATATCACAGTCAGCAAGCTAATAGAAAATTTATATATATGTATAGATATATAGAGCCTTGCAAAAATATTTATACCCCTTGAATGTTAACACATTTTTTCATGATTCAAACAAAACCTTCTCTGTATTCTAATAAGATTTTATGTGCAATTAACTGCCTTCAAAAGTCACCTAATTACTAAATAGGGTTCCTGCAACCAGTAGCTCCAGAGCCACATGTGGCTCTTCGGCCCCTCCACTGTGGCTCTTACAAAATCAAAAAGGAAATGTTTTTCATTATGGACACAATAAGAAATGGTCATTTTAGGAGTTTTTCTGTAAGTTCTGATGCAAAATCTACAGATATCTACAACAGGCTTTTAAAAGTAAATAGCTTCAAACTATGCAATCCATCTTTTTTCAATATCCATATTTATAGAAAAGGCTCACTTCATTCAACTATTTTTTTTTCTTTTGTGATAAGGATTAATTTTGATCTAAAATGTGAAAATAGAAATAAATTTTAGTTTAATTTTTAGCTTTCATAATAAAATGTAGTACATATTTATAAAATCGTTTTTTGCAGCTCAAAGTGAGTTTTATTTTGTAGCAGTGGGGGCAATAGCGGCTCTTTGAATGGAAAAGGTTGCTGACACCTGACCTATGTTTAACTTAACCCCAGAGTGAATCTCCTCAGTTATGTGAGGAGAAGCTTTCAGCATCACCATAAAGGACATTAATCAGTGAAACCAGTAACAAACATTACATTTTATCAAGTGCCATCATTAAAAACATCAATACACGTCAAATATGTTGGTCAATGTTCCAGTTATTATGGGTCAAAAGGAGCTCCAAACGGGTGGGTTTTTAGCCTTGATTTAAAGAAGCTCAGTGTGTCAGCTGAGTTGCAGTTTTCTAGAAGTTTGTATCACATTTGTGGAGTATGGAACCTGAATGCTGCATCTCCATGTTTGGTTCTGATTTTGGGGATGCAGAGCAGACCAAAAGCAGAAGACCTGAGTGGTCTGGAAGGTTAATACAATGACAACAGGTCTTTTATGTAATTTGGTGCCAAGTCTTTAAGTGATTTATAAAAACTAGCAGAAGTATTTTAAAGTCTATTCTTTGAGCTACAGGGAGCCAGTGTAAGGACTTTTGAACTGGGGTGATGTGCTCTTATCTTCCTGGTTTTTGTGAGAACACGAGCAGCAGCATTCTGAATCAACTGCAGCTGTCTGATTGACTTTTTAGACAGACTTGTACAGACGCTGTTGCAGTAATCAGTGCGACTAAAGATAAACGCATGTATGAGTTTCTGTAGATCTTGTTGAGACATTAGACCTTTAATCCTAGAAATGTTCTTCAAGGGATAGAAGGCTGACTTTGTAACTGTCTTTATGTGTCTCTGAAGGTTCAGGTCCAAGTCCATCACTACACCCAGATTTCGGGCCTGATCACTAGTTTGTAGCTGTAATAACTGAAGCTGTATGCTGACTCTAGTTCGTTTCTGTTTAGGTCCAAAGATAATAATTTCAGATTTGTTTCTATTCAGCTGAAGAAAGTTTTGGCACATCCACGCATTGATTAAGCATCTGTTCAGTACATGGATGGGTTTAGAATCACCTGGTGACATTGTAATGTAGAGCTGTGTATCATCTGCGTAGTTATGGTAAATAATCTTAGTTCTTGTTATAACCTGAGCTAGTGGGAGTATATAGATATTTAATAGATATTGAATAGAAGGGGTCCCAGGATTGAAACTTAGGGTACTCCACATGTGACTTCTGTCACCATCTCAGTGCGGTCATCAGAAAGGAAAATAAAAAGTGAGAAGTTGCCTATTGACAAAAAGAAGTCCCTGTTCTTTAGGTAGGATTTGAACCAACTGAGTTCTGTATTTGTATTTGTGTGGATGTCATTGAACACTTAGATGAGGGCAGTCTCAGTACTGTGGTGAGCACGGAAACCGGACTGAAAAACATCAAAGTGACAATTTTTTATCTAATTAATCAATGAATCGATAGAATAATCAATAGAATAATCAATTTCTAAAATAATTATTAGCTGCAGCCCTACTGGTTAGACCAAAATGTAACTTTTTGGCCTACTGTTTGGAAGAAAACTAACGCTGCACAACACACTTAACACACAACTTTATACTGTATTCTGAAGGAATCAGGTTTTCGCCCACCTTATGAAACAGAAAATGTTCTTCTTTGAAACCAAAAGATGTGACATTTATGAAAGCGTTGATTTTTGGAGTGCATGTAGGTATGGGTTTACATGGTGAATAAATTCATACATGATTCTGTTATCCAGAGGAAAAGAACTCGTGGGTGTAAGCATATAATAATCATGTATGCATGCATGAAGGTTCATTTATGATAGCCACTTTCAGGATGTTGTTGTGTGCTGCTGAGTGCAGCAGCCCTAAATCTGTTTCTGAACTTTCCACTTAATGATCAAAGGAACAATTCTCTGTGTCCTGCATTAAAAAGTGCCTGGAATGCAGAAACATGTTTTCTTTCTTTACAAATATGTGCAATAAGCATGATTAGGATGCATTTTTGATATGAGCTGTTACTCTATTGAGACATCTTGTCATTTTTATTAAAAGAAATGAAAGAGAAATGTTCTTATGTTAGCTACAGCTAATATAATATATGGTATATAACGTATAAGGTAGCCATTTTTTGAACTTGTTTCAAATTCAAAATAGCATTTATTGCAATTTCATGCTAAGCAGATGAAACTCTAAACATACTCCAGTACAGTCTGGAACTTGAACTTAGTGACTAAGTCTGAGTAAACTCACCATCTCAGTGCGGTCATCAGAAAGGAAAATAATTGCATCAGACAGAGCCATTCACAAAGGTCACAGAGGGTTCAGACAGTTCAGACACAAAAATTGTTTTATAATATGATCAAAAATATCAGGTTTCTATAGGGAATCAATAGGGTTCCTTTTTCTGAATGCCAATTCTGTGGGGATAAAACACAGTTCTCCATTGTGTTACTCAACTGGAATATGTAAGCACCCAGTATAGTCATAGGTGTGAAGCATCACTAGTGATCCAGTGAGTTACACTGTGCTGTACTCCTACACAATGGCAGCTCTGTCAAGTGCATTCATCTCAGACAAACCCAGTCAGCTTCCATAGGAAAGGAAGCTGAATGTTTTTTGGGTTTTTTTGTTTTTTTTTTCCTATTATGAAAAACCTTTCGTTAAAAAGAGAATTAATGCACTGAAGACTGCTTAAAGAACTAAAGTACTTTTCAGTGGTATAGACGGTGCATTCTCTCTGACTCATCTGAGCAGTTTCCAAGCAGCTATAATGAGATGCTTCTCTCTGCTATCTTAGCCCAAGCTGAGGTTGCAACGTTATAATCACCACTTTCTGTTCAGAAAGACAGTCACATCTGTTATGTAGGCGAACACTTTGCACAGTGAGGCTTCTTCACATTCGCAAACACTAAGATACTCTTATATAATGCATTTAGCATTTTATGCAGCTGTAATCAGCCAAAACATTATTCATGGAACATCAGAGACAGCTAAAAACAGCCATTGTTAGGACGAGGTCCAGTGTGTATAAGGGAATAAAACCTGGGTTTTCTATCAGTAGCCTGAGGCAAAAAGGATTCAGTGTTTTGTATGTCTTAGCTTAAATCGTGCTTTACAGTTAAGCTCAAAACTATTCATACCCCTGACAGATTTAGGTTTGAAAGTGTTCTTTTAATTTTACCAACATCAATCTTCTTACTGGAATTAAAATTGATGTTTTTGAGTGGTCCAGCCAAAGTCCTGACTTGAATCTGAAAGACTTGGAGCTCATCACCAGAGAGAGATCATCAAAAATATTCTTCCATAAATTACTGAGATTATAAATAATTTTGAACATGACATTTTTTATTAAAGTATAAATAAAAAAAGATCAAATAAATTCACTTTAAAATGAATACTGCTTTTACATTGTCTTATCATATAGAGATCTAATTTCCTATCTGAAACAAACATCATGGTAGAATGAAAATAATTTTAAACCTAAATCTGCCAGGGTTATGAATAATTTTGGACTTAACTATTTTCAGCAACATTTTTTTTTTATTTTTTATTTTTTTATTTTTTTTATTTATTTATTTTTTTTTTTTTATGCTTTCTAAGATTTCTTCTGCTTAATTGAATCAACACTGAAATGCAGCACTCTGGGCACTCCTTCCCAGTAACTAATCATCATATCTACTATCTGCTACAGACCCATGCAATAAATCAGAATATGACTGAAAAGTCCATTTATTTCAGGAACTGTATCACTAAATTAAACACATATAGATTAATTACACTCAGATGGATGTTTGAAAGCTTCCATTTCTGTTAATTATAATGATTTTCCACTTACAGCTAATAAAAACATATTTAAATTACACTAATAGAAAAACTATTTTTAAAAACAGAAATATGAGATTAATGAAACAATACCTGCTTAAATGTTATTTTCAAAAGGTACTTTTAATCTGACAAAGGGGCCTCAGCATATTCAAATTTATTGGATATGACTGTATATGTACGGTTATGTTGATGTTCATAAGGATTGTATGAAAGCAGCAGATGGATCATTCTTGCTTACTGACAGTGCTTTCAATTCTTATCCTGGAGATTAAAAGAAACCTTCCCAAGAAATGTTATACAAGACAATTTCAGTTTCATGTTCCAGCCTATAACAGCCTCATCATGTCTGGCTCACATTGAAAATACCACTCCTGTCATCTTTCTAAGTGGGTAATAAATTAATCATTTCATAGATACTAAGAACATAATGAAACAAAATGACCTTTTACACATCTTGATGAATGAATGTGTTTGCTGAGAGATCAAAAGATCAAACAGCGGTTCAGAGAGAAGCTTCACTGGAATATTTCTTGACACCCAAAAAGGAAGATGACTTAGTTTTCTTTAGAATCTGCGGGACTCATTTGTCAGCAGTATTTCTCCAACAACTTCCACCCAGAGTCTCAACGGTGACAAACTGCTGTGTCGGCTTCACCATATAGCAGGGTTTTAGCTCTCATCTAGACCACAGAATACAGGTTTCCCAGCAGTCCCTCCCCATGGTCACCAAGCAGATGTTTGCTGCCAACCCACTAGTACTTCTGCTTGGATTCAGAGAGGTTGGAATGAAGACAGTCAAAAACAAAACATAGCAGTCTCTTTCTTGTGGGTATATGTGCTGCATTGTGTGGTTGCAGTAGGGGCGGGCAATATAGACTTTAGATTTTATTACAATATTTTGTGGTACTATTGTCATAATGATAAAAATGATGATAAAAACACTATTTGTTTATTCTTTTTTAGGTAACTGTACGGCTGTGACTGCATGGCACAGCATTCATAGCACCACAAATACTACTTTTGAAAAACATTCCCATTAGAAATCGGGAAAAAAAATTCTGATATGATAAATTCCCACCACTACGTTGCAGCTACAAATACTATATCCAGTTATCCAAGATGATGGACATTAAAAAGCACCGGTGTAGTTGGTTTCTGCAAGTTGCAGCCGTAACTAAGTGGTGTCTCTGCTGCTCAGCTTCAGTCTCCAAGCATGACACACTCTGAGCGTCATGACCCAGTCAGGTCAGCTGGCCACCTTGTAGTCGATCACACAGCTCTTCTCATTAATAAGATGTCTATAATTGTCCACGCACCATCGAAAATTTATTTATTTTTTGTCAAAAAAATAAAAATCTGCTTCATGACGTGAAGCTAAAACAAACCAGACTCTTCCTTGAGCAGGAATGGCTGCTATGAACTTGTGCACAGGCGTTCTCTAATTATTTTATATTAACAATCATTTTCTTGTTTTATAGACTACAATACAGGCCAACCCTATACAGTAGTTCACCCTCATATGGAGCACACACGGACACTGTTTTCTGTTAAATCATTTTTTCTCTATAACCAGAGTAAAGTATCCCACAGCATGGATTTCTCTTCTCACTCAAAGCTCCATAACCAGGTTGTCATCCATGTTAAACCTTCTCCAAAAATATCCACAGTGTGAGAACACAGAGTAGTGAGAATTTCTTTCTCACACTCGATACTCTGGGTTTTCAACAGGAATGAGGGAATCAGTGATTCCAAAGGTAGATTTGAAGCCAAACTGCCTTTCTGTGAGAAAGAAATATCAACTCGAATTTGGAAACAAAAAGGACTTTAGGTGCTGTCATTGTATAGGAGTGGTATAATTATTCTGATTTATATGCACAGGCATGTGATATGTTGAGATAATATCTTAAAAAAGCCATTGGTTTATTTTCACAGACAAGGTGCTTCTGTTTTGCTTCCTGTTTGCTTCAAGTAAATAATCATCAAGCTGCTAATTGTGACAATAATCTTCATGCTTCTCTCAATATATTTTTGTGTATGGATGTATCTATTCAGGTAAAGTCATGCTTTCTGTTGTGAAAGCATGACTGTTGTGTACATCCTGGATAGAACCATGGAGGGGTTTAACTCAGTGATCCTATATTGGGAAGTTGGTGGTTCTTCAAATTATATCAATTAGTCCAACTATTCACTCCTTGTTCCTCCTTACAGACAGTCGACATCCACAAGGAGAAGGTGGCGAGGCGTGAAATTGGCATTCTGACTACCAACAAAAACACATCTCGCTCCCATAAAATCATTGCTCCAGCCAATCTGGAGAGACCTGTGCGCTACATCAGGAAGCCCATTGACTACAGTGTGCTGGATGACACTGGACATGGAGTCAAGGTAAGTGGCAGAAATAAACTAATAATAATGATCGTTTGTATAGTTAAAGTAATGACTAAAGTTCTGTGACCAGCATGTTATAGTTTCTCTAGCACTGGTTACAAGTTGAAAAACGTAAGTTGGAAGTTATTGCCTTGGGTTTCTATTTGAATTGAAAGCATGATAGGAATTTTACTGAGCCTTGCAAGGGACGTGGAGAAAAAAAAAAGAACCTGACTTACTTTTATGAGATCCTGCAAAATGTTTGAAAAATCCCAAGGTACGATTTTTTAGGTGAAAGGACTGTATTAGCGGAGAACTCTCTTGGGATCTTGTAAAACTTTTGCGTGATGACACAAAAGTAATTGGGGATCTTGTTAAACGTTTGTGTGATCTTGCAAAAGTAGTTTGGGATCTTAAAAAAGTAATTTGGGATCTTGTCAAACTTTTATGTGATCTCACAAAAGTAATTCAGGATCTCGCAAAACTTTTGCAGGATCTTGCAAATGTTTTTCAAGATCTCACAAAAGTAAGTCAGGACCGTTTTTTTTTTTTTTTTTTTTTTTCTCCATGTCACTTGTGGGACTAAGCAGAAATCTCATGATGGAAACTCTTTACAATGTTTTAAGTTGAAGATATTTTGTAAATAACTGACATGTACTGTGTACCTGACACTGAGCTTTGCATATGCGGTTTAAACTAAAATACAGACTTTAAAAGGGAGATGCAAGACAATGACTGACGAGATACATCAAATATTATCTTTCTATTACTTCTTCAACCAAAACCTGGATGTTTTCTTCATAACCAGCTGCAGTTCTGGCATGAATTGGATCCTGGGTGAGCCCTCCCTGTAGTCACAAATAAAGCTTTCATAAATCTCAAATTATGTATTGGAGAATCTCAGTTGATCACTGAAGGTGATCAAATGTTGTCCAGATTAAAGGCAGGATAAACCTCTCGGTAGTCCTTTAATTTAGTAATCTTAAATGAGATACCAGCCCAAGTGTCATTACAGAGTGCAGTTTTTTTAATGGAGCTTACACTATGTGGAACACAGGTCGCACTCTTTTTTTTATTGACTGCACGTGCAAGCGACTTATAGAAATTAGTTTTGTACTTTTAATTAGTTTTGAACTGAAAACCCACTGGTACAGTGTCGCCCTGGGCAGGGAACCATACAGTTAGTATCAAAAATCTCCACTTGTCATTGTGTGTCACTAATTATGTAAAGTATGCCCTTGAAATGTAGTCTTAATTATCTATCTGTGTTTTCACAATAATTTATTTAGTTGCACACTTCAGTATCACTGCATCACAAACTTCAAAAATACTAAAGAACCCTTATCTCTGTTTCTGTGTCTCTATCTCAACCTGTGTTTATCTGAAGCTCTCTGTCTGCCTTACATTTACTGTCTGCTGTTCCTAATGACGGACCATATTTGCATGATGCAGTTGCACTCTGTCTAACCTTTAGATAAAAATGTCTTCTGTCTCCTTTTCCTCCTGTTCCATCTGCTGTCTCTGATGTGTTAAGTGGTTGATGAGGTTCAAGGTAAGGATCTACAACACACCGACACACAATGCAAAGCAAATGCTTCTGATGTGTCTTACCTGGTGATGGTAGGGGATGTTAAAAGCAACAAGGAAGAAGTGCTGTTTTATTTTATACTCCATAGTGTGTCTCTAATAGATACAGTATATGGTCATACAGAACAAATTGTGGCTTTTTACATTTATTCCAAGGGTGTTTTATCTACATAGGCATACAATTACAGATGCTGAGGTGCTGAGATCCTTGCTTGTGTAATATTTTCCATCCATTGTATTACATAGTTTGCAAAAATATTCAAACTTATGGAAATTATTTGCATTTTCAAAATCTTAAAATGTTTTATTGGGATTTTATTTGGTAGACTAAAACATACGGGCACATAATTGTGAATTTTAAAATAGAGTTAGGTCATTAAACAAAATCCCAAACTATGAACATCAGTGGTCAATCTATCATCTGACAATAGAAAGACTATGATGGGGCTGTAAAGCTACCAAGTCATGGTTACTCACCTGAAAGGATAACCTGGGCAATTAGACCATCAGTCAGAAAAGCAGACAACAGTAACTTTGCAGAGATCCTGTCAACTTTTGGTCATCCACTCCACAAATCTGGCCTTGGTAGAAGAGTGGGAAGAAGAAAGACACACAGATCATGCAGTGTACACAGAGAACATGTGGAAGAAAGTTCTTTAATCGGATAAATATAATTTCTTCACCTACATGCAAAATGACCCCAACAGCTTTTCACCAGTCTCTAGATAAGCAAAATTAGTACAGTCATACTCAAAAGACTTGGGCTTTTATTGCAGGAAAAGGTGGTTCTACAAAGTACTGACTTGGGGAAAACTGATGAAAATCACAAATATCAGTTGATTTTATAAGGTTTTTCAAAACCATGTATCATTTTCTTTCCACTTTACAATTTTGCACTGCTCTGTGTTAGTCCATGGCATGAAATCTCAATAAAATACGTTGAGGTTGGTGGTTGTAACACAATAAAAAAAAAAAAAAAAATGCAGAATAGAGGTATAAATACTTTTGTTAGTAGGGGTGGGTAAAAATATTGATTCATCATTGCATTGCAATTGATTTTTTTTTTCCAATTCAGTATGGATTCGGAAAACCCTGTGAATTGATTAGATCCACTGGCCAGCAGGTTCGCACCATGCTGAGCAACACTTTCAAGAGCTGTGCGCACTGTCACGGACGTTTGAGATTTCATACTGGAGCGTACCACTTCCTACAAGTTTAATGAAATACCTGATCACCTAGCGCCATTTCTTTGCCCCCAGGCACCCATTGCACACCTGTCAGTTTGGCGCAGGGTGGGCGTGGTGCTGCACGTCCTTACGACTGCCTGGCTGCTCGGACTATATTAGCTCCGTGTCACAAAAATACTGGTTGTCCTCTTCTTCTTGAGTTTATTGTCGGTTGGCAAACAGCTATTTATGTACATTCCCACCACCTACTGGTGAGGAGTGTGGGTCAGAATGGCAGTATTGTTCAAATATGCTTAAAAATGATGATTCAAAAATGATGTGATTATCTCAGTTTCTATAAGAAAAGGAGAATTATTTTAGTTCACACACACTTTACTTCAGTTTTAATACAGCACTAGTGTTATTGTGCTACTGTTTCATTTTTAGATATTTATTTTTATGTTAATGTATATAATTTCTGTTCGCATGAAAAAAAATAAATATCCCAAAATTATCCACACGGACTGTAATGAATTATATGTGTACTTCCTATTACAAAATCAATATCGAGGCATTTAAAGCAATATCAAATCGAAATCAAATTGAATTGTGGGGTTCTTAACCCCTATTTATTTGCTGAATCCTATTTGTAAGACAATGTCCTTAGCTAAAGCTATAAAACCAGCATATCTTGAAAGGTGAGGTGAGGTGATGTCGTAGTGGGTTCCATAGAGGCCACGTTAGAGGTGGTGTGATTAATGTCTGTGCAACTTGAGGGTGTTTTATGGAACATAAAAGATTGGTTATAATGTTTTGCCTCAGGGCTATATTATGAAAATGAGAGGGTCCGGTCAAGTTTTTGATTGATCATTCCCAGACTAAGTAGTTTTGATAAAGACTGTATTTGTTTCTCAGGTAAATGGCCAGCAGAGTATGAAACTAGGAGGAGGTCTGTCCCGGTCCAATCCCCCTACTCAGAAACCACCCAGCCCTCCAAGGGCAGGAAAAGGAATTTTGGGGTATGTACATCTACCTTCACTTTTGATTTCACTTTGTTTTCTAAGTTTTATCCAAAGTAATTTCCATACTTCTCTGTAAATTATTAAACTTTGCAACTGTTTTTGTGCTCTGGAAGACACATGGTTAATGTCAGATGAGACCGTCAACTTCACTTGTGGTGTTCTTTTGAAATCCTGCAAAAATAGGCGGCAGCTTGTGCATATTTATCTCTTGTGAAAAGACGGGGGTCCTGTGACGAGGTTATTACAGATTTGAGCTGGCAGAGGGAAATCACACACACCCACACACACTTATACTGAAATGCAGCGCTCTGAGGAATAACGTCATCTGTTGTGAAAGCTTGTTGTGTTCTCTGCCCTTAAACATCTAGGTCACCAAGCTGTTTTTATCCTTCTTTTGGTCTCCTTATCTCCACCTGCATTTTACTCCCCTTTATCCTATGGTAGAATTGATTTTTTTTTTTTTTTTTTTTTTTTTTTTTTTTTTTTTTACTTTTATATCTACATTTGTTCCATCTTCTTTTATCCATGTTGCTTGTCTGTATCCATCACTTTAGAAGTAGATACAATCCTTGACTCTTCCAAGCTAACCGCTGCTCTGACCAAGGACACAAAAACGTCTCATTTTCCTCATGTGAAACAAACCAAACCTCAACCTTTTGGGGTGTTATTCAGTGGCATATTTCATCACAATGTTACCCAGACTTAATATATGATTCATGTACCAACTGGGTACATGAAGAGGGGAAAAAAAGCATGATGTAAAAGTGATGTAAAACTCCACAACTGGCTGCCAAAATACAAAAGTTAAGAATATATATATATATATATATATATATATATATATATATATATATATATATATATATATATATATATATATATATATATATATATGCTATGAAACAACTCACTTTAGCAGCGTTTGGAGGGCGATCGGTCTGGTCATTCTGAACCAGAAATTGCAGCTTTGTTTTAAACAGACTGACTTTGCTTTTCTGTACTACTTCAGAGGATATTATAAGGGCTCATAGATATTTTGAGCTGAAAATGTAGATGCCGACCATCTCTTGATTCCTCTACAATCATGTGTCAGGATCACTGAAAAAGGATTTCATTTCCTTTTTCTGAGGTTGTTGGAAATCTGTGCGTAAACATGGTCAAAGCCTCTGTTCTGGTCCATCTATGGGGCGCACTATTACAGATACTCATTTGATCATTTGACGATTTTCTAACTCACGTCTCAATGTTTGTACATTCAGGACGGTACATCTGCTTGTTGCTGGAAACGTAATCTCACTATGTTCACAGGCAAAGCCAATTTAGGGAGGGGATCAACTGGAAATAAATAAGACAGAATATCGAATGAAAAACAAAATTATAAAAAAGAAATAAATATTTGTTTTTCTACTGAAAGATTTTTTTAACATTTATTTCAAGGATAAACCCTTGAGATGTATTACCTTATTTTCGAGGGAGTCCTTACACAAAATGGATTTATCCTCTACTTATATTTGGATGTAGACAAAGTATAATCCATACATTCAAGTCACTTTCTGCATTATTAGCTCATAAATCTCTTCTTCTTTAAGTTCAAGCAGATTTGTTGTGTTGCTGGGGGGTGCAGACACCACCCACTTACAAATCTAAAGTATTCACAGCTCTTCATTTTTTTCCACATTTTATGTTAGTCTTATTTCAGATTGTATTAAATTAATCTCTTTCCTCAGAATTCTACATGCAAATACTTCCTTATAACAAAATGGAAAAATTTGGAGTGTTTTGCAATGAGCTCAGTTTGGAACCACCAGGACTCTTCCTTGAGCTGGCCAGTTGTCTAAACTGGATGATCGGGGGAGAAGGACCTTAGTCAGGGAGGTGACCAAGAACCCGATGGTCTCTCTGTCAGAGCTCCAGCGTTCCTCTGTGGAGGAAGGAGAACCTTCCAGAAGGACAACCATCTCTGCAGCAATCCACCAATCAGGCCTGAAAGTTTTGAGTGGCCAGTTTGCCAAAAAGGCACCTGAAGGACTCTCAGACCATGAGAAACAAAGTTCTCTGGTCTGATGAGACAATAATTGAACTGTTTGGTGTGAATGCCTGGCATTATGTTTGGCAGAAACTCTACCATCCCTACAGGGAAACATGGTGGTGGCAGCATTATGCTCTGATGTTTTGCATCGCAGCATAATAGGAACTGGCCAACTAGTCAGGATAGAGGGAAAGATGAATGCAGCAATGGTCAGAGACATCCTGGATGAAAACCTGCTCCAGGGTGCTTTTGACCACCCTGGGGTGACGGTTCATGTCGTCCCTCTTAATAACAGAGAAAACTCACGTTGTTAAAAACAATGGCCGCTTAAAAATTACTTGTTAGTCAATCGATAAGATAAATCAACTTTAGCTTAACTCATTAATCATTGACTTTCATCCCTATCACCTCAGTGATTTTTTAAAAAAAATTATTGAATCATTCAAGGAATCATTTCAGCCCTAATTATAGCTGTGGTGTACCTACAGGGCCATGTAGAAAGATATACCCAACATCTTGTAAGGTTCTTTTGCTGCTTTGTCTCTTTATTTAAGGCCATTAAATTACACACACTGGATTTTATTTAGGGGTGTCAGATCAGAGGGGTTGAACACAAGTGCATGTTAGTATGTAAAATATTTCTTACACGAAGGGTTGTTTTCCTTCATTAAAGGTTGTGGTTGTAATGTGGCAGAATGTGAAAGACCTGAAGGGCTACGGCTCTGTATGCATATGGAGTCAGGAAGGCTGAGCTGCCTGAGTCAGCAGGCTTCTCCTCTTGTCTCTATGTTCCTTCCAGTTTCCTGTAACCTGCTGATCAACCGGCTGTTTCACCCTGATCAACAGCAGAGGAGGATTATATTCCTGCTGAAATCCCTGTCGTCACTAACTAGCATAACAACAGAACCTTTAAACCAGTACGCTCCATTAAAGGTTGTGTTGGTGCTTCATGTTCTAAACATGGAGAGAATCTCCAGCTTTCTGAGGCCAGTGTCCATTAATGTATTTACATCTTCACATTTGATCCAAAATGCGTTTCTAAGAAAGACGAACAGAAGCAGCTTAGCAGTTGGTCAGAACCAAGCAGCGTTCAACGTGCCAAGTCTGCCTCTCTATGTACTCACACAGACATGGATGGGGAGAGAGGGGACAAACACACAGCAGAAAGTTGGCAACAAGCTGCCAACAACTGTCTTTCTGACAGCACACACTTTTTTTTCTGCATTAACTACTGAGAGGAACATTCAGTCATTTTGTACATTCTGGGTGTGTTCTGTTCCAGTGAAAAGCGCTATTCAGCTGGGATTAAAAAACTTGCTGGGTTTAGGAGATCTATAACGGAGACACCCACATGGCTGCTAAGACATTGTAGCAAATAGATGTTTCTTATCCTGCCTGAGAAATGCTCCATTCATCACCAGCTTTTCTTCTGTTAACAATAAGTCCTTTCTTTGGCCTTATGTTTGTTCAACATTGGTGCAGAGTTTTAACTGACTCATTATGCCTTGAAAATGTTTTCTTTTTAATTTTAACTTCCTGAATTTATATGGATGCCTAACTGACATTTTTTTGGATTTATTGGTTTTATTGTGAATGTATCATTAAACTTGGGAGTTTTTTTGTCCTGCTTTTATGTCCTATATTTCTACAGTTTTGTGATGCTGCAGGACTTATTGTCTAAAAATACATCCTGACCTTTAAACTTGGCTTAAACAGATTTCTGTTTTTCTTTCACAGCAAGAAGGGGCCAGTTTCACACTGCTCTAGTTATTATCCCGATTGTTAAACAGCAGGAGTCGTTATAATAGCTAACTCCTTGTTAGCACTTTTTAAGAATAAAAAAATACATAGGAGTGTTGTTCATTTCCCCCTTATGGCTCCTTAATAGGATATGTAGTAAATGAAAGATGTGAGCACATTGTGCACAGTGGGACAGATCACCAACTGTGTTCCTGTGTGAACCTCTTCCTTTTACCTTTACATCTTGCATGCACAGGCACAAGAACTCCCCCTATAGGACACTGGAGCCGGTACGCCCCCCTGTGGTTCCCAACGATTACGCCTCCAGCCCGACAAGAAACAATATGGGTGCTGGACAGCTACCAAGTCCGGTCCGCACCGCCACCCTGAACCAACGACCCCGAACGTACAGGTAGTCGGGTCAGAGTGTTGACGAGCAGAAACAGCAGAGTTTCCGATATCCTTCCTTTGCTCTTGTTCTACTAATCCTGAAGTTCTTTTAAACTCAAAACGCCTGATGTTCAGCACATACACGTTTAGTTTGGAACCAGAGGTCTGGAGATGGTTTAAATCACAGCTTACAGTGCTTTTTATTTTAGGCAAAATTCATTTTAATAATAAAAAATGACTTACTGTATTTCAGAGTAACTCAGTAAATTCATCCTCAAAGAGTGGCCGCTGGAGATTGGCACCAGCCCCTCACGATAAGCATGATGGATTTTGATGGATGAATTCAAAAAGTGCATTTTTTTAATTTTATTCTTTATTTTATATTCATTACACACAGAGAACATATATCAAGAAATGATTTATGTTAATTTTGGTTATTTTAGCTTACTGCTAATGAAACCCATAATTTAGTTTCTTGGAAACTGAACATTATTACTTTAGAACATAATCAGGCACCCACTGGTATGATCATATGCTCATTTGTTAGGATGCACCTTTAGTTAGTATAATAGTCCCAAACTAAACTGGCACGTGTTGAATATAAAGTTTTGATAAAGAGTGACCTTTGGCTCAGCTGATACTAAAAGTTGCCTTTTAATACATCCATCTTTAGCATCTTTCATGTTTTATGCCTCCATTTAGTTCCTCCATTTACAGCTGATCCAACCAGTTAGCAGCTTTACTGAATATGAGCAAACATTTTGGATTTATCAGATTCACATTTTTGGACACAATTTATGAGATACTTTACAGCCACTGTAGTTATGAACTGTTTTTAAATGGTTGAAACAAACACCGCTTATACGTAGACAGATTTGGGAAAGCTAGTTATTTCATCCACATGTAGCTTGTAGTATGTAGGTGGTATCCAAAAAACTGATCCAGAACACAAGGCTTCTGTTAATTATTTATTTTAAAACATTTTTCCAAAAATCTTTGCTCATGACTTCACCATCTTCCTGTAGGCTTTACCTTTCAGCTTGGTTTCATCAGTCTTTACTTTGGCTTCTTGGCATGTCTGAAACCCGCTGCTTCCTCTGTTTCCTCTGCTGCTTTTGCTTCTGTTCGGGTCTTTTTATGCAAAGTTTTCTGTATTGCATGTGTTAACTATCTGCTTACGTCCAACTAACTGATTTTCTTTGTCTTCATGAATTCATTTTCAGTTGTGTATTTATTCAGTCTCATTGATTGTTTTCTTCAATTCCAGAAAGATAAAGTTAATATATTTTGTTTTGTCGTTCATAATTTTGTCAAAAAACAAGTGCTTTCTTTTTGTAAGTAGTTGTGAATATGAAAACAATTCATGTTGGCACATGTTTGTATTTCATTAGTAACATAGAGATATTATTTTGTTTTATTTTAAGAAAGTGAAACGTTTTGAAACAACCACCTCCATAACTACTGAGGTATCCAAATACAACTATACTGAGACATTTTAACACAGTAACACAAGGACTGGGATTTTTTGGTTGTGTTTTTACATTCTTATCCTTTAGAACGGCATGTGTGGTTGAAGGATGGGATTTAATTGTGCTATTCCTTTTATTCATCAGTAGATCTTTCCAAGTTCAACTTTGAAAGAATACAAAGAGAAGTCCCCTGCAATCTGAAACCCAAATGGAAATGTATTTCTCTTGGCCACCATTTGTTTGAAAGGTAGTTTTAGGTGCTAGAGTCGTCATGAAGCTAAAATTTAAACTCTAAATACTAAGAAAAATACTTGATGCCATTTTCTATACTGTGGCAGTGTTTTTGATGGCTTTCTAATAAAGCAGAAAATATGACACAATTTTCATTGCATTAATAAGGAAAAACAATAAGTAAAGATTCAGCATCCATTTAGAAAAAAAATACAGAATTTTAAAGTGTTGCCTCCCTGGGTTACAAAGCAGTAGACAAGCATGTTGGAGTACCTCTGTTACATTCTTATTTGTTCTGTTTGAGGACTTTTATTCATAATTTGTTTGCTAATACCCGAGCTATGAACCTAAATCCCTGGGGAGTTGAAAAGGAGGCTTCATGGATTCAGAGCAGGACCAAAGAGCAGAGAGATAAGGGAGAAGTCCAAACCATCTTTTCCATCAATCATAATGGGCAGGGATCATTTCCCTGACTCCAATGTCTCTCTGCCTGGCTTGCTAACCATACAGCCAACTAGAGGATAGATATGGAGAGTAGCAGCAAAAGCAAATGAGGTGGATTAGCGGTGTTTGCTAAAAACTGATGGTGTCATCCAGGACATGTTGCTGTACAGTGTCGTCTCTGCTGCTTGGAAATTGAGCTATTAGCTTGTCAAGACAGTCTTAACAAGACTGTCATGCTGCAACAGTCTTCAGTCAGAGGCCTCTTCAGTTTTTTTTTTTTTGCAAGACTGACTACTACCGGAGATCCTTCTTGCCCTCAGCAACACCATCCACAAGGAAGATACCTTGTTATGAGTTATGACAACATCTATTTCCCTTTGGAATAAATAAAGTATTTTTGAATTTAATTTAATTTATGTCACAGTAAATTATTATAATTTTTTTATTTATCTGGTAAAGGGTGGACACTAAATTTTCTTTTGAGAACCACAAAAAGCAATACAGAAACCAGCAGTGGTTTGAGAACCTTGAGTTTAGGCACATCTTGAAACAAAATCCGCCAAGTCTTACAAAGTACATCTTAGTGTAAAAGTACATTTGATCAGAATTTGGTCTGATGCTCTTTATTTTTCTTCCTTTTATATTTAATAGATGTAAATAGCTGTCAGCTCTTCTTCCCATACAATCACCACATTCTTTCATTCTCAAGCTTTAAACCAATCAGATTGCATTTTTGTCTGCTTCTTGTTTCATTTCTTCTTTGCTGCCATTAACCTTAACTTGCTGATGCTGTTTGCTCGGCTTCCTCTCCACAGGCACCTGGCTTCTGTTTGTCATCGCCCTTCATTGCTATCCCGATCTCTTTAATGTCTTGCTGTTTTTACTGGTTTTGTTCTGTCTGCGATCTTTTTAAAAACTCCACATCACTAAATTAGATTGGCAGTTTTTAATTAGCAAAAATGTCAATACCAGTTCAACAGGCTACATCTAAGACTGACAAATCTCTCCTTATGAAACTTTTTGATCTTGATTCAGGACATGTGTTGACAAGCTTGTGAATTTCCAGCTGTTTTTCCTTTATCTGATTAATATTATCGCTGTTACTAACTTAATGATTAAGACGAAGTAGTTTAGGACAAAAGAGGTGATACCTCCCAGTCTAATCAAGCTCTTATCTAATCAAGCTGTGTCATGACTCATGTTCTGAGTCACGACACAGTCCTTTAACAGTTGATACTGAAAATTCATGGAGATATTGGAGCCAGCTTTATTCACTTTTCAGATTAAGTCTCTAAAACAAAGGAGACAACTCAGAGAATATGATGAATGGTTTGATAAAGAGAGATCAGTGATTTCACGTTCTGTAGCTGGACTTAGAATGGAACACATCCCTATCCACAGCACTGATCTTCCCGTGTGTGTGTGTGTGTGTGTGTGTGTGTGTGTGTGTGTAGTGGTAGCAGTGGAGGCAGTCACCCCAGCAGCAGCAGTCGCAGCAGCAGCAGGGAGAACAGTGGCAGCGGCAGTGTGGGGGTTCCCATCGCTGTGCCAACGCCGTCCCCGCCCTCCACTTTTCCAGGTAACAGGACACCTGCATAATGGCACAACTGATGTGTAGCTGAATCCTGATGTGTATTATTTTCTCTGTTGCATTTCCTTGTTTGAAATGTAAATTAAACAGTCAGTATGAGACTTTTTCCAAAACCATTTGATTTTTTTCCTTCAAAAAAAAAAAAAAAAAAATAATAATAATAATAACACCAAACAAATAAAACTAGGATAAATAATCACACTTCTTCAATGCTCTCCTGCCTAGAAGAAGCATCAAACCAGTTGGCAAGGGGTGCTACCGCCTCCTGAGGGTCATTGGCAACTCAGTCCTATATGGAAAACAGTAACAAAAAATGATCTTTGTCCTCTTTGCCCAAACCTAGTTTACATTCACTAAAGCTTTATCCTTAAGGATGCTCAAATGGATCTCTTCTACAGCATCTGATAGGGTTGCTTTTAGCTCTAGGATGTCATTGGGGGATTCTAACATATCTTTTTCATTAATATTGCAGCTTTTATTCAGCCAAACAGGTTAAATTTATTCCCTGGTAGAGCTTTTATGAAATAAGTTTACATCTATCTAAAAAGCCCATTTATTTTTGACATTTTGTCATATGCATGTATGGTATATATGTGTCTGGCTAATGCATTCTGTTTCAACCTGATGGTTGCACATACATATAGACTGTTTCATAGGTGGTTGGGAGATGTTAACATTGATGATATTCACCCTATATCTATAACCCATGATGCTTTGCAGTAGTTTTGTTCGTGACTTCTGGACCACCATTCTGACATGTTAACAAGCTTTGTCTCACAGAGCAATTTAAACAGGATCATGTGATCTGTTTGGCCCCGAATTAGATGCTACACTTGTTTTGATTCCTAGGCTGTTAGTTACTGATGGGAAATAATCCACTGATCTCATTAGCAATGCCGTTTCACTTTAATTGCATATTTAATGCATCTGCTGAGGCCACAGGTTAAGCTTCATGTGGTTGTAGGTGCAGTAATGAATAGTGAAAACAGCATTCATATGTTCCAAACAGAGAAAAACAAGAAATTTAGCTAAACTGCCAACCAGTTACTTCAAAAATACAGCTCAGTGCATGCGATTTGGTACCGAAGCAAACCACTTTACTGCAGCTGTATCTATCTTACCGGAATTACAAACGCAACCACTCCTGCAGAAACACAGTCCGGAACAAAGTGGATCGGTTTTTAAATTAGAATGTAGGAACAGGATTTGTTTTTGGCTCACAACTTTAGTTCCTTTGTTTGCACCACAATGTAACATCAGTCTTGAACACAACTAAAACATTTCTTCTTTTGCTTTTTTCAGTCGTTAAGTAAATATCAGTTGATCTGATCTGTTTTTTGTGTGAAATAACTTCTTTGTATCAGCCACTGCAGTTCTTTGTTCTTCCCTCACTCCCTACTTAACCTTCCTTCCTAACTAGCTCCTCTTTTTCTTCCTCCTCTTCCCTAAGTCTCCCCGACTGCTGGACCGTCGAGCTCTTCCTCCACAGCTCCAAACTCCTCCCCTTCTCCCTCACCGACACCTTCCTCTTTCTCCTCTTCCTCCTCCACCACTACCTTAACCCAGCCTAACGCACCTCTGCCACCAAACTCACCCGCACACCAAGCAGACTCGTCTCCTCACGCAAGCTCACAAACAAATGTACCAAACAGCAAAACCTCCCCACCTTCTAACCCTTCTCCCAGCACCTCTGAAGACCAGTCACAGGTGTCTTCTCTTCCTCCTCCTGCTCCTCCTCCTCCACTATCCTCCTCCTCATCACCTGCTGAAGGTGAGTTTGTTCATTAACATTTCAGTGGCCCAAAGCGACGTTTTTTAGTTCGCTCTAAAGTTAATACTCCTCCCATCCATTGCCATGAAGAGAGCTGTTGGCACTCGATAAAATGCTAGATCAACTTTAAAAACAATACATAAACAAAGAAAGGGATAAGCAGACCCTGTGTGTGCCTTTCTCCTCCTTATGGACCTCCTACAGATCTTTGAGTAAGAACTGTGTGTAATTGCTTTCACTACCAGAAGAGGGAGACAAAGCTTGTTCATTCTACTCCAGCTTCCTTTTAATTATGTAAGAAATAAAAGTTAACGTAAACATTCCTAAAGAGTTGTAATAGAGTTCGTCTCTGCTACGTCAGGTCCCTTCGTCCCTCAGTTCTACAGTATGAACCGACCTCAGCCTCGACAGCAGACCCAACAGGTGGGGGGTTCACTTCCATACCGCCGACCCCCTTCTGTGACTGGTCAGCCAATAGTCAACCACGTCAATGGAGGACCCTACCACAACCAGAGCCCAGGTTTGCATTTCACTGGAGGCAACACACGTTTATTTATCACTGAAAACATCACATCACAACTAAATCTTTCTAAGTTAAATCAGGACAAACCAGAAGTCCAACTTCAAAGTTGGAATGCTGTTCCCAGGTTTACAAACGTCCCCATTTTTCCTCCAAATGTAACAGTGGTCATTATGACCAAACAGACCCGCTTTAGTTTCATCAGCTCACAGGACATGTCTCCAGAAATGAAGGGCTTAGTCCCTGTGTGCATTTGCAAAAAGCAAGGTGGCTTTTTATGTTTCTTTTGGAGCAATGGCTTCCTCCTCACTGAGTGGCCTTTCAGCCCATGTCGGTTCAGGACACGTTTCACTTTGACTAATGACTTTGTCTTACCAGCTTCAGCCAGCAGCTTCACAGGGTCTTTGGCTTTGTTCTGGGGTCAATCTACACATTTCAGAACAAAATATGTTCATCACTGGGACAGAACCTGTCTCCTTCCTGAGTGGTCTGATGGTTTGACATTCCTATCAGGTCTATACTTGCATATAAATGTTTGAACAAATGAACTGGGAACCTTCAAGTTTCTGGAAATTGTTTCCATGGATGAACCTGACCGGTGCAGCTCCACAATTCTCCTCCCAATCTTTTGGCTGATTTCTGTTGACTTTCAAATCATGTCAAACAAAAAAAGCAGTGTGTTTGAGGTGTGGTCTTAAAATACATCCACACGTTTGCCTCCAGTTAACTGATATGTGTCAGTTAACCTATCAGAAGTTTCCAAAGCCATGACATCATCATCTGGGCTTTCCCTAATTCATGCTCTATGCGAACTTCTGATTTTGAAGACATTACTAAATGCATCTCTGACATATTCTTTCTCTCATTATTGTGGCATTTTGCAGACAGAAATCATTTTTGTAATTCTAAGTGACCTAAAACAAGAGAAGTTTGGTCTGATTTTAATTTCAGACAGTGAGAAAAAAGGTGTATGTAAACTTCTGATTTCAACTATATAAACATTAAGATCAATGGAAATATTCTGATCTGTAGTGTCTGTAAGCATAATGGTAAAACTGATTCATTAATGAAGTCAGATTTGGGAATGACATCGCTCCAGAGTTCAGAGTTTTCTAGTTGGACGTTGGAAAACCAGCGGGACCTGCTAGTTGTTTTGGTGTTAACTGTTTTCCATTTTATGTTTTCAACCACTAAAGGGACATTTTCAAGAATAGAGGTTTGTGGTCCTCTGGTTAAGTGAGCTATAAACTGTCCAAGGTGATATTAAGTAGTGTATATTTGCAACTTTAACTTCATTTCAAATGCACAGCAGCCATATTGGATTTTGAACGCAAGGCTTTTCTGTAATTCTAACTTTTGTTAGTCATAATTACGACTTCAAGGGGGTGTTTTTGTTTTATTTCCAACTGGATACTCAGAAATTTGATTTGAAACAATTAAATCTTCTCTACAGTTTGAAGTCAAACTCGAATCCTAATTTACTCCTGCCTGTGTTTGCAGCATCCCCTCCACCCCCATCACTCCTGCAGTTCACTCCTCAGCTGCCTCTGATGGGTTTCGTTGCTCGAGTTCAAGAATCTAGTAAGTCCAACTGTCCCTTTTAAGTTTTGTTCATTTCACAAACCTGTGGTAGACATGAACCCACCTGTGTTTGTTCACTAAAACTGATTCTTAACTGTTTACTCTGTAAAACATCCTTTTGCCAACAGTTACAGACACTCCTCCTCCTCCTCAACCATCAGCAGAGACCCCTTCGGGGCCCGATGACTCTCTGTCCACCCCGAAACCTTCAGAGGACGGACACAGCGAGGAAGATTCTAAAGTAGTGGAGTACAGCGATCCGTACGCTGAAGAGGACCCACCGTGGGCCCCCAGGAACTACTTGGAGAAAGGTATGTCACAGAAATGCACTCAGTATTCTGATTTCATTACTGTTGAGAATATTCTGTCACACTAGCCTTTTTTAACGAAAAAATAAGAAAAATCTAATTTTACGACAGGGTTATTTTTACCATCATCATATTCTTTTTTTAACAGAGAATTATTTTCAACAAACTAGATTAAACACATGCTGCTTTTTTACCAACAGTGCCAACAGTTCAGTCGTTTTTACTTAAAAATATAAATATTGTTGTACCAGTTAGTCTTAGGTGTAAAATCTGCCTTTTAGTATTAAGGGGGAAAAAATGACAGACATTTTGATGTTTTTGTCGCCCTCCAGTGGTGGCTGTATATGATTACACAGCAGACAAGGAGGATGAGCTGTCCTTTCAAGAAGGAGCGATCATTTATGTTGTCAAAAAGAATGAGGATGGGTGGTTTGAAGGAGTGATGAACGCCACCACTGGCCTCTTCCCAGGAAACTATGTTGAGTCCATCATGCACTATGCCGACTGAGGGAATTCCCCCGGAGTCTCGCTCACAGGTGGAGCTCATTTAATCTGCAGTTCAGTTCCTCTGATCTGAAAGGGAACTTTATTCTGCTTTTATATTTTCCTCCTTTGGGTTCACAGAAACTTCCCACAAGTCAAACTGTTCATGTTAGTGGGATATTCAGATTATTTATTGGATTGGGTTTTAGTCGGTTCGTCTACGAAGCCATTCATGAAGTGTTTTAATCTCCCAGATTATCTTCAAAATGTTCTGTGCGCTCCGTTTATCTCTTTCTTGTTCTTGTCTGGGTGAATTTCAGGTGATTTGGAGTATGTGGAGTACATGAAGCTGGTCATGTTTTGAAAGCATTCTACTAATGAATAAATAACTTCCTTATACACAACATGTTTAAGATGTGAGTCATAAGAACTCTGTTTTTCATTCTCTCTGGTTTAAATGTAGAAAGTAACATTTTGGTGCTACAGGCACCAGCCATTTAGTGACAGATGGGAGAGTGTTTCTAGAACGCCCTTCGTCTCTTGTACAGCAATAAGAAACACGTTTAATGATCGAGAAAGATGGTGCGGAATTGCTCCTGAGGGTGTTTGGTTTGTCTTTGCCACACCTAAAGAGGTAAACTTGACTTTTTCTTTCCCCATTAGATTGGACATATATATCCATGTAAAATTGTTGGAATAATTATACTGGTTAAGGCATCTCTAAAAATCTCTCCTTAGCCTTTCTAAAAGGTGTATATTGTGCCTTGGAAAAATATTGATGAACCTTTTCACATTTAGTCACATTTCAACCACAGACTTCATTGTATTTTATAGAGATTTTACTTGATAGACAAACAAAGCGTAACATGTAATTGTGAAGTACTTGCCTTGCTGCATTTTTCCTCTTCTGTTTAGGCCTAAAAATAAAAGAACAGATCTATAAAGACACTGAGTCTTTAACTCTTTAGACTGATGAGGTTGAAAGAGCAGTGCTCCATATTTGCTGGACCTTTTAAAGGTATGTGAGGATCTTTGCTAGCTTCTGTTTAAGTCTGTCAGCTTTATGTTTCCTCAGTATTTACTTTGTCATGTAACTTTTTCATCTGTTTGCCAGTGAATTTGGACACAGACAAAATTGTTCCTTTTATTCCATTTCCACTGACCATTCTGATGTCAGCTTAAATTAAATCCTGCAGTCGTAATTCAACCTCTGACTCCCAGGTTCACCACAGGATCAGCTCTGTGTGGTTCAGAGCACTGACAGTTCAACAGATGAAGTCACCGAACAAAACGAATCGCTCCTGCTGCTGCAGGACGCCCTGCTGGACTTGTCCTCCGTGCAAAAGTGACGACACACTTCGGTTAAGCAAACAGCTTAAGCAGCCAAGACTTCACGCTGACATTTCCAGCACTTTCTACACGTCATAAAACTTTGGTCTCCTCACCCATTACAAACCAACCCAAAATCAAGCAGCGCAGCACTTAAACATTAAAATACTCAAAGTGGGAAACCTGCATGATTTCATCAGTGACCTTTCTGCAGCACCATTTCCCTTCCTTTATTTTTACACAGTGCACAGACAGAAAGCAAGCTTTTTATTTTTCATATTGCAATAAATCAAAACATGGGAGCCCATATTACAATCCGCTCTCAGGCTAATAGCAAAAAGCATCAGAAACCAGAAGCTTTCTTGATGAATGCACACGTCTGGTGTGAACTCTGAGCCGCCCCGTCTTTGTGGTTTTGTTCTGGTAGTGAAGTGAACCGGAACAGTTTGCCAGGTGGAGATTCCGAACCTGTTGCCAGTTTTAAAGTTTACAGTGTGATTGCCTGCATGCCTGATATATAACTGAAAAAAATGTATTTACTTTTTTTTTTTAACATTTGTCTTTATATTGTTTTTTTTTTTTTTTTTTTACTGTTTTACCACCTTGTTTTATTGTCTGGTTCTTCGTCTGAAATGTTATATTCTCGTGCAGTTTTCTGTTTTGTTTTCGTGCAGGCCCTTTAAACAGAGGTTCGGAGGGTTTGGACTTTGCAATGTATCAAAGATGGAGGTGGATATTTTGTGCCAAATATATGTTTGTGTGTGGTGTGATGTGAATGCAGATATCTTATGTATAAATCAGAACCAAACTTGTGAGTATGGACCTTAAAACAGTGTATACCTGTGCAGTGTTTTAAAGGAGTTTTACATCAAAAATAGAAAAGATGATCAAAAAATTGGCAAAATCTGTGCAAAATTTGATATCACAGTATCAGAAGGAGCTTATTTGAGCTTCTGGTCATCACACCATCTTGGCATCTCTGGATTTTGCTTTACCTGCAGCATCCCTTTAAAGAAAATGCAGATGGAGAGATGAGCTGTGAAATGGTACAGACTCCTTCCCTAGAGCGGATGTTCAAAAGAATCGTACATGTTTAACCTTTGAAATGTTTCCCAAAATCTGAAGAATCATATTTTAGCTTGTGTGTGTGTGTGTTTGTTTTGTTTTGTGTGTGTGTGTGTGTGTGTGTCAGCACTAAACACAATTTGTTTGTGATTCAAGCATTTTTGAGGACTTGTAGTTGATCAAAGAATTTTTGATGTGCACTCATTTTTTGTAGAAGATTGAATTTGGACTGAGATCAAATATTTTGCTTCAGGTCTTCGTTCCTTGTTTTGTTTTCTGGGTTTCTTTATTATGTGTTCTGTGGTGATCCCTCTGTGTGCTGCATCTTCTTAGTGGAACGTGTTCTCCAGACAGGTTTTCTGCTTTCAACGCCGAATCAGAACTCTGAGCACATTGCTGTTTTGTAAAACAGAAAAAAGGAAGTTACTAATAAATGTTTTAACATCTTTCCTCTTCTCTGGTCTCTTTCTCACATATTTAATGTCAGAAAATAAACTGTTAGTCATTACTTTCTGTTACAGTCAGAATCCACTAATCAGTATCAGTAAAACTTTTTAAGTTTGTCACCTCGAGAACAACATGTATGGTCACTTTTTTTTTCTCTTATTTGCTGTTTTGTTGTAAATTAATTTTGTCCTCTTTTTGGGTGTTTTAAGTCAAATGGCTTCTATAAAGGGCTGCATTTGTATTCAGTTTATTGTATTGACGAAAATTGCTGAAACAGAGCAGTTGTAGTTATTTAGAGAGCTGTTGTGAAGAGGACCAGAGCAGGAAGGGATAGACTGATTTAAAGATCGTCAGTGATTATTTCAAGTCAAGATATCAGAAACCAGACCTATACAATCATGTCAGTCAACACCAGACAGGAAAGCTCAGAAGAAAATCATTTCACTCGACATTCAGAGTCAGGTATGCTAAAGTGGTATGAGTTCAGACCGGATGTAGTGCTACTGTATCCGGTCTAGCAACGCCTAGTCATTGTTTGCTTTTAGGATATCTGCAGTTTAATTTGCACTAGTCAAATCTATATATCTCCTATCTAAAAATACATTAAAGATATGTCAAATTATGGTGTCATTCGACATATGTTTAATTAGAATTATGACTTGTCAGAACAAAAAAAATGAAACATCTTAAATTTACTTTACGACTAGTCAAAATTTAATTAATATCCGAAATATATGTTTCAGATAGACAGTAATTCATTGTAGATGTGTTGAATTGAAGCCTCCACACAAATTTATACAAGTCAAAATGTATTTATCCATCCATCCATTTTCTTCCGCTTATCTGAAGTCGGGTCGCGGGGGCAGCAGGCTCAGCAGGGGGGCTGACATCCCTCTCCCATCCACTTGGGCCAGCTCCTCCGGGGGAATCCCAAGGCGTTCCCAGGCCAGTCGAGTCCCTCCAGCGTGCTTGGTCTTCCTCTGGGTCTGTATTTAGAGATATCTCAAATAGATATTTTTGTGACGTCATCAACCTAAACACCACATTCAAAGCAGAAATAGTGGATGTTTCTTTGGAATTAAAATCAGGGGGTTTTTTGTTTGTTTTTTTTTTTTTTTGTGGAGTCCTACAGTGAAAATCCATATACGGCTATATTTTTATTTTCAATGTATATTTGTTAGTGTCAAAAAGTACACCACGGGATAGTATCTTCATGTTTACTTGTCTTGCAGTTTTACAGATTTTATTTTGACAGGAAAAACATGGGACATTACGTTGCAAGGGCCCCTGAGTAAACGGACATTTGCTAACAAAGTAAAGCCAGTTTAATATTATGGGTTTCAACTTTCATATTGGTGGTTTAAATATGTATAATTCATATAAAAAAAATAACTATTTGTATGTCTTGACCAAATATCACTAATGAAAGGTGTGTTTCAAAGGTAATCGTCTCGATTGAAAATAAAAGTAAAACCCCGTACAATATAACTACATCTCCCATGATGCAACTCATCGGAAGGGTCCTATCTCAAATTTAAACGGCTAGGTTCTCCGGAACCTAGTTTTAAGGCCGTCAAACACTTTTTGGCTCACATGTCCGATTCGGTTAGGCTTTATTGGTTTTATAGGATAAGTTGTAGTCACAGAATCGTTCATAGTGATTTTTTTTTCGTTTGGAATGTTAAGTTTTTGACTGATTTCTTCGCCTGTTTTTAGTTAGCATTACCATGTAAACTAGGGTAAGTGATTGTTAGCAGAGATGCTAATGCTGTGTTAATATTTTTATTATGGTGCTTTCCGGACTTACTCAAACATTAATTGAAATTTCTCCACCAAGATATCATTGTACCTTTATTCATATGTCATTTTTATTTCATTTATTTTATTTTATTTTTTAGAAGGAACTAAGTTTGCTAAAGCAGAACAAATCCGGGTAAGCTGACCACCATCATGACCCTCGCTCCGAAGGAACTGTCCAACCTGCTGAGCATCATCTCGGAGGAGGCCTGCTCCAGCACCTTCGAGAGCCTCTCCACTCACTTTCATCATTACTTCGGGAAGGCAGAGCACTTCAGGGTGGGCTCGGTGCTGGTCATGCTCCTTCAACAGCCCGACCTGCTACCAAGCTCCCCGCAGCGGCTCACCGCCCTTTACCTGCTCTGGGAGATGTACAGGACCGAGCCCTTGGCTGCTAACCCGTTCGCGGCTGTGTTCGCCCACCTGTTGAATCCCGCCCCGGGAGAGGAGCAGGAGAAGGTGCTGTCAGGTAGGACCTTCAGTGGGATTTTTCTTTTTTACACACAAGAATCTCTGGGGAAAAGCCGAGGTTTATGCAGAATAATATAGTTTTTAATTCAGAGACTGCAAAAAAAATATCTGTTTTACTATGTTGATAAGAGAATAAATCCAATTTACAAACAACTGTAAGTAAACGCTCACAAGTAACAGCTATATAATAATTCTTTCAAACTGCTTTGTTTCTATTGGATACTTAAGAAAAATAGGAAAATATGTTTCAAAGTTGGTATTTACTGCATTAAATTAATGTGAAGAGTATTCAATATCTTAATTCTTTGTAATAACTCATACTATTCTATTCAAATTCAATAATTTATATAAAAAAAAAATCTCAAAGGAAAATTTAAAGCTGTAGTTTGTAACTTTGTACCACTCCTGACCTAAAACAACCAATCAGAGCCAGGAGGAAGGTCTTAGTGCTGTCAGTCAGCTTCATTTACTCGTTGCTAAATGTGCTATTGGCGGAGAAACAACTTACCGTTACCGGAAAACCGTTTATCCGTTGTCATCGGTGGTCATGGTCGCTAGCCTGAGTATTCACAACTGTCTCTGTGAGCTGCAGGGTAGCAGAGAGGGGAGGGGGGGGGACGATCAGCGCCACGCAGACTGTGATTGACAGCGCTAAGACCCGCCTCCTGGCTCGGGTTAGTTCTTTCTAGATGGCACTGGGAGAAGGCAGAGGAGCTCTATTTATTTATTTATTTGCAGATTATCTGTCTCGTACAATTCTGTCACGACATGGTGACAGTTTCAACAAATATATATAAAAATATTTTTTACGAAGCTTACATACTGCAGCTTTAAGTATCTCCAAAGAGTCATTGTGGATGGTGATGCTGTGACCAGGAAGTATCTCCAGTAGCAGTCAGTCTTGCAACAAAATTAAAGAGGCCTCTGACTGAAGAATGTTTCCAAATGACAGATCCATGATTGTCATGACATGGTAACAGGTGGATTTCTGCAGTTACATGTCCTGGATGGCACCATCGGTTGTTGGCAAGCACTGCTAATCCACCTCCTTTGCTTTTGCCGCTTCTCTTTTTAAATTTCTGTCTGGCCGTGTGGTTAGAAAGCCGAGCAGAGAGACATTGGAGGTATGATGGATAGAAGAGATGGTTTGAACTTCCACCATCTCTCTCTGCTCTTTGGTCCTGCTCTGCATCCATGAAGCTTCCTTTTTAACTCCTCGAGGATTTGGGGTCAAAGTTTAGGTATTATTTAAGTTTTTGAGATGCTAATCAACTGCTTCCAGTTGTAAAAACACTACCTTGTTGCCACGGTTACACATAATTACAGCTGTCTAAAAGCAAAAGAGTAAGTATTAAAATCCTTTAAGCTGCACAGTATCCAAAACCAGAGGGAATAATTGTCTAAAAAAAGCATCAACCAAAAAAATGATGAACAAAAGTCGACGAAAAGAACAAATCAGAACCAACGAAACAGCGACTCCAACATGCTGCCACCATGAGTGGCGCAGTTCTAGAAAATACCTCTGATATGTAGGATGTAAACTTCTGGATCCATTCTTCTCCTGTTGCTTCTTGGAGGGGATCAACGTTGTTTTGCATTTGTTTATCCAGCGGATGTGTGTGAACCGACCACAGGTTAAGATCTGGTCCACTGTTCTGATCATCATCCCCTTTGACACGGTGATCTGTCACAGAAAATCAACAGATAACCACCACATTTTGAATGGATTGTTGTCTTGGAGGACATTTCTGTCCCAGTTTTTTTTTTTATGATGGCCTTATCAGGCTTTGTAGCCTGATTCACCTTTTCTTTTTCAAATGGCAAATCTACTCAGAAGGAGGATTATCTGAGAAAACAGCCTTATTCTGTCCACCCTTGTATTTCATGTAGAGTTTCATTCTGTTCTTGTGCAGAAGCAGCTTCTGTCCTGCCAGGCCGTCATCCAAACGTCTTTAACTGATTGCAACTTGTCCACTTTGTGTCTCTAGGTTTCCTGCCTCCCATCACCCAGCCTGAGAAGTTCTTCCTGTCCCAGCTGATGTTGGCGCCGCCCAGAGATCTGTTCAAGAAGACGCCCAGACAGGTGTCCTGCATGGACATTACCAACATGCCCCAGTCCATCGACATCAGTGGGCTGCAGCTGGCTTTGGCAGGTCAGTGGACACCATTCTACTGTTCTTCTTTATTTGCTTGTAGTTTTTGTCCACTTTGGATCCATCCGTTAACGGTAATGTCATGAACTGGTACCAGTGACTTGCGTATTGAATCCAGTTCGTGTGCCTTCATGTTGCAGAGCGTCAGTCGGAGCTGCCCACGCAGAGCAAAGCCAGCTTCCCCAGCATCCTGAACGACCCGGATCCAGACTCTTCCAACTCAGGATTCGACAGCTCTGTGGCCAATCAGATCATAGAGTCGCTGGTCACAGGGCCACGCCCCCCACTGGAGAGTTAGTGTTTACATTTGATGTTCTGCTTTGCATAAGGTTCTGTAGGTTATAAGGGTAGTGAATGCTTCACATGGTGTTAATCAGGTGTCCTGTGAATAGAAGCCATCACATCCAGACTCTGTGTTGAATGGATGAATATGACGGCGTCTTTCCCGCAGCAGTCGCCAGCTGTGACCTGCTGGAGAGTAACCAGATGTTTTCTGCTCAGGTCACTTCCGGCCGGAGTTCATCCGGCCTCCGCCCCCTCTCCATGTGTGTGAGGACGAGCTAGCGTGGCTGAACCCCACCGAGCCGGATCACAGCATCCAATGGGATCGCTCCATGTGTGTGAAGAACAGCACGGGCGTAGAGATCAAGCGCATCATGTCCAAGGCCTTTAAGAGCCCGCTGTCCGCCCAGCAGCAGTCCCAGGTGGGTCTCTGCGGGGCCCTGCGAGCGCGACGGCTTTTATTTAGCTCAGACACCACAGGACAAAAATCTAGAATATTTTTATTATTATTAATAAGATTTTTAAAAAAACAAACAAATGAGTAACTTCCCATCATGTAAAGTTCTGAATCTTAATTATATTTTTTTAAATTCAGAAAATAGAAAGAAATGATTGTTGTCAAAGGATTTCTCATAAAATGAAGAAAATTACGGACAACCCTGAACAGCCTTTTCATGAGACTTTTACAATAACAGTGTCTTCAGTCAGAGGCTGCTTTAGTCAGAGGCTGCTTTAGTCAGAGGCTGCTTTTATACCGCTGTAATACAGACTGCTACAGGAGAATCCTGCCTTCCCATTTTGGGAAGAATAAAGTATTAATGAATTGAACTGAAATGACCCCCCAGAGCGGTCTCTGTAAAACAGGGATTTGCTGCTCTGAGATTTCCAGATTCAACATATCCAGTCTGGAAAAGTATGGAATCTGATGTCACTGTTTTTCAGCCTGGAAATGTTTGGAAAACTTAATTGAAAGTAGGAGGAAAATTATTATTAAAAACCTTTCACTGATAGTTAATGTGGCTAATTTAGAGTTTTCTTCTATAGTGTTGCTGCCAGCAGTTAGGTGTGGAGTGTTTGCTGACCACAAAAAGATGGGATTTTTGAAGTTTTCCAGTTGGGACCAAACAAGCTTGGTTTCTCAGTGCAGCTTTTTAATCAGTCATTAAACGGGGCAGCCGTTTTCTTCTGTCTGCAGCTGCTGGCCGAACTGGAGAAGGACCCCAAGCTGGTGTACCACATCGGCCTGTCTCCGGCGAAGCTGCCCGACCTGGTGGAGAACAACCCGCTGGTGGCCATCGAGATGCTGCTGAAGCTGATGCAGAGCAGCCAGATCACAGAGTACTTCTCAGTGCTGGTCAACATGGACATGTCGCTGCACTCCATGGAGGTGGTCAACAGGTGAGGCTGCAGCCTTTCGCCAAGCAGGGATCGCTGGGGGACCAGAGAACTGGTTTGGAAGCAGGGCTCTGGTCCGCTTCCCTGGCGCGGTAAGAAAAATCAGACAGGAAGCAGTCCTTCATCCTGCCGTTCACTGGGAAAGTTGCTGCAGAGAAGACAGAGCAGCATTCAGCACAAAAGATCAAAAAGTTTTACATGCATGTGAAAAAAGGCCAGGATCTATGGAAGCTGATTCTGAAGAACATGAAAATCACCGTCAGCAGATCAGCAACAGCATTAATCAGCTTAGTTTAGTTTAAACAAACCCTTTAGTGGGACATCCTGGACATCCCTTGTTGTGTAAATTATTTTTAAAAAGACTGTTACCATTGACCTTTACAGTGAAAGCCAAATATTCTGTTAGGTCTGAATTGTAAATGTTTCATATCTACAGTGAATAATCAGACGTAATCCTCCTCCCTCCGTCAGGTTGACCACAGCTGTGGACCTGCCTCCAGAGTTTATCCACCTCTACATCTCCAACTGCATCTCTACATGCGAGCAAATCAAGGACAAGTACATGCAGGTGTGTCAGATTCTCCTAAATTAGATGTACAGTGAGATAAAATGGGTTTTTTATTATTGTTATTATTCTCTTTGATTGAAGAAGTTTGTTGACCTGTCTGTGTTGACAGTTCCCTGAGGGACTGCAGGTGAAAACCAGCCTTTACGGCTAACCGTGGCATATTTTGTGACGTGCGTTGTCCCTTTAGAAAGAAACAAACAACAACAAAATGCCTGTTAGGAGTTGGCGTATTGAAAGGACAGCAGCAGCATGAAACCCAACAGCAGGTTTTAGCTGTATAGCTGTGGAGACCGGTGTACTGATTCATTGAATAATTAAGTGAATAAAGTTCAGCAAACCTACTAAGACCGGGCCGTCCATCTGAAGTGACTCTGGAGGAGCTGCAGAGATCCTCGGCTCATGTCAGTGGGACAGCAATCCACGCGCTGGAGAGTGGCTGCAGCACATCCCCACAGTGAAGCATAGCGGTGGCTGTATTATACTGAGTTGTTTCTGTCACAGCAATTCATGAAGGAAACCATCCCAGTAAAACACATCGAAGTTTTCATGCTCTCAAGGTGTGAATACTTCTAGGAGTCAGCGTATGCCGGTATTTCCTGCTCAGCCACTCATATGAGTTTTGTACGTTCCAGAACCGGCTGGTCCGACTGGTCTGCGTCTTCCTCCAGTCGCTGATCCGAAACAAGATCATCAACGTCCAGGACCTGTTCATCGAGGTCCAGGCCTTCTGCATCGAGTTCAGCCGCATCCGTGAAGCCGCCGGCCTCTTCCGCCTCCTGAAGACGCTGGACACCGGGGAAAACCCACCCGAAGCCAAACCGGCCAAATAAACCGGGACGACTTCCTGTTAAACACCCAGAGGCTCACAATCAAACCCTCTGCTCCTCGCTGTACTCAGAGTAAATAGTGTAAATATATATTTTTTAATCGGACGTGTCTTTTGACTTGCATCTCAACATCTCCCTGTGTTTTTTTTTTTTTTTTTTTCTCTCTGTTCCTACAAAAGTAAAAAATATTTCAGCTTTTTTTCTCCTGAATTTCTTTTTTCATTTCCAACTCTTGGAACTGATCTCAGCCCTCAGGTGTGCTCAGCAGCTGAAATGATGAGCTGCCCAGGCAGAACAAACGCGCATTCTAAGCAGCTGCTGAGAAAGCTGTCGACCTGCGGCGATAATGAGTTAAATCAAGAACCAGTGACCCATTTAACGACAGCGGTTCGTATGTGCTAAGTGACGTGAGGATGAGCCTAATTTTAATTTAGTCAGAAAGATGTCAGATGCTGAGGTCACTGGTTCAGAAACACCGGCAGTTTCACTTCCTGAAGTCGGACCGTTTCCATGAAAACGAACCGAATTGTTTTAATTCAGTTGACTTAAGCATGAGAAGTTTAAGGTCATAACACAACAGCTCAGTTTGATTTGAAGTTTAGGCTTTGACTAGGCCACTCCAAAACTATCGGTCACCATGTTTGCACACGTCCCAGGTAGAGTGTTGGGCCTGGACGTCTCTCTGCATGAGCGATGTCAGGGGTCAGTCCTCGAGGACCGGAATCCGACATGTTGTGGATCTTTCAGGTTCGGCACACCTGATTGAAACGATCCATCCAGTTTTCATCTTCAGTGTTGCGGCTGAAGGAAGACGGTCCTTGTTCATTGTGCAGCACGTGGTTCTGCTCAGTAACACAGACTGGACTGCTGCAGTGCAGCAGTCTTGCAGCCTCTTCCTTCAACCACAGCAGGTCCATTTGATGTCGGAGCTCAAATTGGTCTCACCCGACTTTACGAGTACATCTCAAAAACATTAGAATATTGCGTAGAAGTGCAATATTCCTTGCCAGTCATCTCAGAAAGGGAAACTCATATATTGCATAAAATCATCACACAGAGTAATTTATTCCAAGCCTTTGTTTCTTGTCATTTTGATGATAATGGCTCACAGAAAATGAAAACCCAAAGTTCAGTTTGTCTAAAAATTAGAATACTGTGAAAAAGGTCATTCATGGAAACTCATGGTGTCACACCCTAATCAGCTAATTAACTGAAAACACCTGCAAAGGTTTCCTGAGCCTTTAAATGGTCTCTCACTCTGGGTCAGTGGGCAACACAATCATAGGGAAGACTGCTGAGTAGACAGATGTCCAGAAGACAGGCATCGAGACCCTTCAAAAGGAGGGGAAGACAGAAGGTCATTGCTGAAGAAGCTGGTTGTTCAGAGTTCTGTATCCAAGCATATTAACAGAAAACTGAGTGGAAGGAAACGATGCAATAGGGATAACCGCAGCCTTGAGGATTGTCAAGTAAAATCCATTCCATTAGAGACGCCACATGCAGACAAATACTAGACATGGGCTACAAATGTCGCATTCCCCGTGTTAAGACACTCCTGAACCAGAGACCACGTCAGAGGCATCTTACCTGCACTGAGGAGAAAAGGAACTGGAGGGTTGCTCAGTGGTCCAGAGTCCTGTTTTCAGATGAAAGTAAATTCTGCACTTCATTTGGAGAACAAGGTCCCTGGGTCTGGAGGAAGAGCAGAGAGGAGAATCCACGTTGCTTGAAGTCCAGTGTGAAGCTTCTACAGTTAGTGATGGTTTGGGGAGCCATGTCATCTGCTGGTGTTGGCCCACTGGGTTTTCTGAAGTCCATAGTTCAGCATCTGCAAGAACATTCTAGAGCACTTCATGCTTCCCTCTGCTGAAAGCTGTATGGACATGCTCATTTTATTTTCCAGCAGGACTTGGCACCTGCCCACACTGCCAGAGGTACCAAAAGCTGCTTCAATGACCATGGTGTTCCTGTTTTTGACTGACCAGCAAACTCCCCTGGTCCCCAGGTCTGTTGAACAAGGGACACCGGCTCTTGAGGACTGGAGTTGAAGACCTCTGGTGTAGAATTTTTAACAGGCATGGTGTAAAGGTCGGTTGTTCCCAAACCCAGACCGCACCTTCCAAGACCTCGGCCAAATGTTTGAGTTTAATATCGGAGGACATTGGGGTTTATGTGTTCGTTCACCACAAAATCCCAAAATTAGTGGAAAAGCAGTTAATTACTCAACCATAACTACTTCTTGGTGTTAAACTTATAATTGTCATAATAAGCTAATCCTGTAAGTTATTAAATGCAGCCACACATTCATAAATTAAAACCAGTAACCGAGTAATAAAGATCTGTCAAATCAGAGTCAAGGCCGGTTCTTCAGAGACTAAGACCAGGAAAAAAAACAGTTAAAGACCTCCATCCCTGGTTATTAGTAGTCACCTCGGTGACTGTGGCCCCGTTCAGATCATTTGTAGCTTTCATATTTCTACCACTGCTTAATAGCATCACTATCAGTTCTCAGTTTTTCATTAAGCTCCTTGCTGATTGTCCTGGAGTCCATTCCAGATGTCTGCAGACCTTCTGTGCTGTCCTTTTATTCTGTAGACAGGTGTGCTTTCAATGCATCAAGTTAAAATCGGTACTTTCTGTAGTTATAATCTGATCTGTTGCAGCCAGAATTCTTCCTTTTTGTTTGAACATAAAAAAAACCATCTCAAATGATCCCAAGCAGATTTGTTTGAACTCCCCCCCCCAATCTCTGGTTAATATTCTCTCCATCAACACATAACTACCATAACAGTTTCAGTTCCTTACAGCAGGATACGTCAAAGAAACAACAACAAGGTTCTAATAAAAACAATCTTTTTATTTGCTGTATATGTGGAATGAACAGGAGGCTAACCCATTCACATTTAAAGAGCAATACGGCTTTATTACCCAGAAATAAGATTTAGTGAGATGAAATGGAAGCAGAAATTCTTCATGATATGGCACCTAAAGCTGATGAGTCAGATCAGCTGGACCCAAACACAAATAAATAATACTGAGTTTAAATTTGAAACCTCTAATTTATGCTTGAGTCAGGGATTAGCTGATCAGTTACTGGGACTGGTTGGATTACAGTTGAACTGCTTTAATCTGTACAGACCTTTTGTCTCTTAAAGAAGAAAATATAGTCTTGTCCGAGTTTAAAACTGTAACAGACTGTTTTTGGAATGTTTCACAGCCTCCTTGCTTAAAGAAGTAAAGAAGAGAGCTGCTTCTCCCATCAGCTCTCAGGTTCTGGATGTGTCGGGTCAGTGGTGAAACGCCGAAGGCTTCATCTGGTCTCTTTAGGCTCTCCTCATGCCGCGCGCCATCAGGCAGGCGAACACCGTCATCACCATCTTCGGTTTGACCTCCACCAGGTCCTCGGGCAGCGCGTACACCCGAGCGCCAATCTTCCTGGCCATGGAGATGGCGTACCTGATGACACAGATTTACAGCTCGGGTTACGTGGAACACAGGAACGGATCCAGACGGACTCAACTCCCGAACTTAAAGATGAGACTCTCTGGAGTCTCTGGAGTGTTGTTGATCTAAATCTGCTCAAGTGAAGCTTGAATATCTGAAACAAAACTTCTGTCCGTACTTTGCGTTGTTGAGTTTCTCCTCCTCTGTCAGGTCTTCAGTCTTCAGCAGGTCGTATCGGATCGATCCGGGCTGGATGGCATCGATCAGATCCAGAACCGGCATACTGCTGCTAATAGACATGTCCTGCACAGACACACACAGCCATCCTCTGAAGTCATTCATGGCTTTCATTTCCCATCAACACAAATTAAAGCCTCACTGGATCCTTCATAAAACCCCAGAAATGTTCAAGGTCTAGACTCTAGAGCCTTTATGTTGTGAACAGTACCACCATCTGTTCACAATCTATTATTATACGATGTAAGAAGAAGAAATTCTAGATCTTCATGCTTTTGGTAGACATGGTATCCTCGTATTACCCAGAATCCCCAAATGAAAGCAAAGGTTGAGGATCCGGTGTTTTACCTTAAAGCTGGAGATGGTGCCTTTTCCAGCCTCTGTGAGTGTTCCGTTGACCCAGGACACGATGGTGTCGTCTATTACCTTCTGTCCATCACCCAGATCCTCCAGGATGTTCAGGGTGTACCTGAGGAAGAGACGGGCAGCGTGACGCAACAACCGACAGAAAGATTCTACACACTTCATGGCACCCCTGTTGAAGATGTGTGAAAAGCTTTCAGATACAATCATCTTTTCTTGCAGTAGCAGGTCGTCACTAATCCAACCTTTGGTCTGCTTCGTTCAGTGGATCCCATGTTAAGAAATCATTATTATGACAGAATAACAGGTGGCACAACTATCGGCACCCCTTCAGTCGATAGTTTGTTCCTCCTTTTAAAAACAGGACAGCAGTCAGTTTCCTGTAATACTTGAAAATCTCTCTAGATCACCCAGTCCTGGGTCCTCTCAGCTGTTCTCCAGGATTTAAGCTTCAGGACGGATTTGGCCATGGAGGATGGCAGATTTTCTGTCTGGTGAAGCTCTTCTCTCATAATCCTGCCATAGATTTTCAACCTTTCTCCTGTTGTTAAACCAGTTTTACACTTTTCTGGCAGAATCCCAGCTGGATTTACTGGTATTTCATGGAGTTTACTCTAATAAGATTCCCATGGCCTTAGGAAGACAGACAGGCCCACAGCATCACATATCCTCCACCATACCTAACAATAGGCAGGAGCTGCTTCTCTACATATTCCCTTTGTGTCAAACCAAACCCACCAGGAGTTTCTGTTGCTAAAAAAAAAGCTTACTGTTAGAAGCAGTTGTTATGAAGGTAGCATCTAAAGGTTGCTATGGCAACTTGGTCATCCCAAGAAGTGCCTCTTTAGTGCAGTTTGCTGATCGTTTACCATGCTACTCTCTGTAAATCATCAGGGCTGACCTTCCCTGATTCAGGAGTTGTATAGGCCAGGACCAGGGCAGCTAATGTCTCTGCAGACCCCACACATCCTGGACACAAACTTTTGCTACAGAGCCCTATTTGATAAACACAATAAGCAGCTTACAGCCACAGTAGCAACTCTAATGTGGAACAAAATAAGCATATCACACCACCACAACCTCTGGATCTGGACACACAGATGGAAAAACGTCCTTAAACAAAACAAATACCCAATGTATACTAATGATGATGCTAACAGTCCACTGCTTCCTCAAAGGAGAGAGGTGGAGAATAGAAATGAGCCCCACAGAGGAAAGGTTACCTCCTCATGAGCTGCCAGAGCAGAGCGAGGGTGAGGGTTCGATTTCCTGCGTTCAGGTCCTGACCTGCGATGCCGACCAGAGAGAACTTGGCCTCCTTTTTGCCCAGCTCCACTGCATAGTTACAGTTCTCCAACTGGAAACCAGATCAGCAGATGCTCAGTGTTAGTTAAGCTCCAAGAATGGAGAGAAAGTCTTCTTCAGATCAGAAGTTTCCTGTTGTACCTTCTTCATGTTGCTACCGAGTTTAGAGTAGGGAGGCTTATTGACTCTGTCCCAGTCTACTGGTACTTTGATCTTCTCATACAGCTGGAAGATGACCAGGGCGTCATCGATGTCCCTGTAACACACACACATATACTACATTAGTCTCTATGGTTATCAGCAGGCTCCAGGTGGATATCTAACAGGCTGTGGAGCTTTCTTACGCATAGAGATGGTTGACACGAGGGTTGACACCAAGAGAGTTCATCCAGTTCCTGAAGGTTCGCTCCTCCCTGGTTTCACCTGCAGGCAAAAACTGATCAAACATCCAAAAAACACAGTAAGAAACAACAGAGATGTGAATCTTTGGATGAGGTAAACTAACCTTCGATGGAGCTCCAGTCGATGTCCTGGTTCTCTGGCTTCTTCAGAGCCGGGTACTTATTGAACAGATTGGCAACAAAAGCCAAGTTGAGCTTGGGGTTGCCACGGACGACGTCTGCAGGCATGACGAACTGCCTGCAGCCGAGCTTGTCGGCCTGATCCAGCATGCACTCGGCCCTCTTCAGGTCCTCTTTCTCCTGCAGAGATGTGAATGGGGGGGGGAGTGCGTCAGGAAAGCGGGACCTCTCTCCAGAACAAATGTTTCTGATTCTCTGAGTATCGTCTCACCCTGATTCCCGACATGTCAACGACGATGGCAGGAACTCCCTCATCGTCTCCTTTGGGTGCCACCTGGTTCAGGATGTTGTAGTACGCCTTGGAGTCCTGGAATAACCCGTTTGAAGAAGTTAACACACCAGCCTAGCTTCTTTAAGTTTTAACAGATGTTTTGTGGGACCATTTTAGGAAAACTACAGGCTGAACATGGACTTCCAGCCTCAAAGTTCACTGTAGTTTATGTGATAGACCAACACAAAGCACATAGTTTAGAAATGGAAGGAAAAGAGTGGCTTTCAAAACTTCTCCTTTTTTTTAACAAATCAAAATCTGTAGGGACTGTCATTCACCGCCCTTTACTCTGATACCCCTGAATAAAATCCAGTTAAAGAGGAGCGATAAAAATAAATGAGGTGGATTAACGTTGCTTGCCAATAACTGATGGTGCCATCCAGGACATGCTCCCATGGAATATTGAGGTGTTAGCATGTCATGACGGTCATGAGACTGTCATACAGCAACAGCCTTCAGTCAGAGGCCTCTTCAGATTCGTTGCAAGACTGACTGCTACCAAAGATCATTCCTGCACATCAACCACAATACCTGCTGTGACACATGGTGGTGGCAGAATTAGGCTGTGTGGATGCTTTTCCTCAGCAGGCAGGGAAGGTAGATGAAGCTAAATACATGACAATCTGGAAGAAAAGCTACTAGAGGCTGGGGTGTAGGTTGATGCTGACTACAAATGAATGCCACACTTTTCAGATTTTTATTTGTTGAAAAAAAAAAAAAAAGTAAAACCTAAGTTGAAAAAAGTAAAAACCATGACTAATTTTCCTTCCACTTAGAAATGATGCACTATTTTGTTATGGTTTATGTTATAAAAGCCATTGAAGTTGTGGTTTTGGCGTGACAAAATGCAAAAAAAACAAAACAAAACAAAAAAAAAAACAAAGTTTCACCAACACTTTTGCAAGGGAGCGTCATGCAGGGAGCAAATGTGCGTGTTCTCACCTTGATGTCAGAGCTGAAGTTGTTGATCTTCCCGCAGCCGGCCTCCTCCAGGTGGTAGTTGGCCCAGCGCAGCAGCAGCTCCTCTGGGGAAAGCTTCATCAGGTCCTCCAGACTCTCCCCGTCCCGCAGCAGAGCGATCAGTGCTGCACGCACCAGTAAAACCAGTAAAGAATTATACAACAAACGCTCCTGGACAGAACGCGCAGGACCTCTGCCCTCAGTCAGCTGAGTCTCCCTCCGTACGAACACCCACCTTCGTTCCTGCTCAGTTCGATGTCGGCGAACAGCCCGATCTTGATGACCTGCCACAGCAGACCCAGGATCAGGTGCTGCCTGCCCTCCTTCAGGTCTTCAGCACCGATGTTCACCACGTGGCAGCCGATGGCCGATGCAGAGTTCAGAGCCAGGTTCAGGTTCTCCTGTTAGACCAAAAACAAAGAACAAGCACAGATTCAGCGGTTCTGCAAGACGACCTGCAGTAAAACAAGGGTTCGCAGTCGTTGGCGTCTCACCTGGATGGTGAAAGGGGTGAGTTTTTTCTTGTTGATGGTTCTCTCATCGATGGTGTCGGGGACGGACAGGTTGATCATTTTACTAACAGGAGAGATGGAGCAGATTTAGTCATGTTTTTATGCTATGATTTATGATTTGTTTTGCTCTTTCAACCCAATTGTGACTTAAAAACCTCAGAGAAATGAAGGAAGCGTGAAGCGTTTAAAGTCGAAGTTACCAGAGGACGATCCCGTCTCCCATGGCGGTGAACAGGTCGTTGTTGTTGGGATCCATCGGAAGAACGTGTTTACAGTCTGGATCCTTCTCCAGGGCTTTGTTGATCCAGTTCACAAAGGCCACCTTCTCCTCCTCTGCAGACCAAAGAAATCACACATCAGATCCCAGATCCTCACAGCATCACATCACATTCACACACGTTTTTCAGCTGAGCATCAGTTTTATCCCCTGATGGAGTCAGATCCAGTGCATCCCTGCTAAAATGTGTAAAAATCATTCAAATAAATCAGTTTAGTGAGTTTCTTTATTCAGAGGTGGGGGGTGGGACTTTGGTTGGTCCTGTCTGTAAATGTGTAAACTGTGTGTGTGGAGTATCACCTGAGTAGGAGTGCTGAGTGCCGGATTGTTCTGACGTTCCCGCCAGCGTACAGATTCCTTCCTTCTTATTGATGGCCTTCCTGAAGGTCTTGGCCACCTCGGTGCTCTTCAGGCCGTGCACCATCTGAAACAGGAAAAAGGAGCCCGCTCTAGACATGACAGAACATTTATCGGCTGAAGAGATGTCTCTGTTGACCAGCTGACCTCAGTGAACTCCTCAAAAGTGAGTCTGTCGCTGGTTTTGGTCAGCTCCTGGACGATCTCCCGGACTTTGTATCCTGGCAGAGCCAGGTTGGCAGCCCTGAAGAGCTCGTTGAGCTCATCTTTGCTTATGAACCCGTTGCCGTCCACGTCTGACAGAGACGAGAAGGACTGGGGTCAGAATACCATTTAAATGCATCATGTAAAGCTAAAAAAAAACTAATGTGATGGCATTCTTGGTACATTTTATAATTAGCAATCTGTTCTTAGAATTGCAGCAGTTAAAGTACAAAATAATCATAGCAGAGATTATTGTTGAGAAAACCAGCAGCAGTTCCTCACTGATCCTTCCCCTATTAAAACAAGAGGAAATGACAACAAGGATGATTCTCTTACCAATTTTGGCAAAAGCTTCTTTGAGTTCCTCCAGCTCCTCAGCAGAGATTGGTGTGGCGGCCATGTTGGCAACTTGAATCAGAACTGGACCCTAAAACTGACCCAAGAAGAAACACGCAGAGCATTTATATAAAGCTGAGATGAGGGAGCTGTCTTCCAGGCCAGACCTGCAGATCAGAACAGATGTGATTGGATCTTCTAATTTAGCGTTGTGATGCAAAGCCTTCATAGTTCTCAGTTTTGCCACCCTGAAACTTCCCCCTACTGCAGCACTTCCTGTCTGAAAAACAACCACTACGTTGTATCTTTTTGCTATATAAGTAACACGGTCTGCACGGTAACCGAGTTCCTACTGGACAGATAAAGCAGATGTATTCTGTTCTTCCCTAAAAAGATCGCATTAGAAGAGCGCTTCTTTAGAGACTGTACGAGAGATCTTTTTTCTGTCTCCAGTAAGTCTCTGATCAGAAGCAGGAACACTCAAAAAAACTCTGAAATCCACCTGACTATTAAACAACGTTGTATTTTAAAAGCGCCAACAAAAACTTCCAGAATTTACTGCAGTCAAACAGAAATATAATTACCTAGTCAGATTAATCATTTGCTTGGTCACTGCAGGGTTTTAGAGTCATTGTTCTTAATGAAACTATGATACAAGTACCACCTGCATTACTTGGGCTTCTTGTAGTGGTCCTCATGCTGGGATCCAACTTAATGTTCCTATAGTGATCAGGAAGAACAGCACGATGCGTTCTTGTATGCAGGATTCATGCTAACTCCGATTATCCACGTAAGCTAAACACTAAAGAACCATGTTAAGAAATAGATGTTGTGTTATTATATTAATAATAACATGAATGCTGTTAGCGGTGCAAAAATAGCATCAGTTTGTGTTAAGCACATTGCAGCCATATTGGATTTTGGTGTTGGGGAGGATGGAAAACCTCCTTCTTTCCTAATTGAAATTCCTACATCAGGAGGTCTTCCTATTTCTTTTTCAGACCTGGATCATTTACAAACTAATAAAAATGAGGTTAACAAAAATAAGAGCAATCAGATTTTTATATTTTTATTTATTTGTTTTTAATACTGACTTCAGCAGATTTATGACCTGCTGAAGTCTATTCAGACAGTAAAAGATGCAAATATTGCAGGCATGCATGCTGACTTTCCTGGGTTCAATCTGCAGCAGACACTGGAGCATTAACATTGCTACAGAAAAGTGGAAGTGGAATAGCTGACATTTATATGTATGACTATTAGTTTTGTTTTTAATTTTTTTGGCGGCGGGGTGGGGGGGGGGGGCTGGACTCATCTTATCAGTCAGTTTAGTTGCTTCTGGGAAATAAACTTTTTTTTTTTTTTTTTTTTTTTTTTTGCAGCTCACTGAAGGTGATGAGGGAAGAATTACAGTTTTTTTCATCATTGAACAGCTAAACATTTGGGCTAACATTTCTTATCTAACTGAAACCATTCTGTGATCAGCTAAAGTTATTTTTGTTTCTCTAAAAAAGAAAAAGCAGCAGCCGAGGGAGAGAGAGAGAAGCGCCACTGAGTGGGACAGAGGTGATCACATGACATGCAGGACATTTTATTTCAGGGTATGATGATTCACACCCTGTGTGTTCACAAATCCTTTTTTGGCAGCTCGGAGGACATTTTAAACCACTAAAGGGATGACTTTGAGCTTGTTAGCGTCAGTGATTTAACTTCCTACTCCTCTGCAGTAACACAGAGCATGATGATGAAATATCATTTAAACAGCTGAAATATTGATTTATTACTGCAAACTCGAAGGTGCTGATATTTTACTTCCCAAATAAATCCTTCTTATAAATATAAGTAAACTGCTGAGGCAATGAAATTAGTTACATAGCCCATAAATGCAGGTTACAACAGACTTAAACACGGGGCTGACCTCAAGGTCTGGAGTTTGTGTTAACCATCATTGTATTCATGAATCCCCCATTTATTCAAACTATTAACACCCACTGAGGACAGAAAACACAATACAAGCTTCAGACAGAGAAGCATGTTTTATTCTTTTAGTGGTTTAATAAAACACAATTCTTTGGAATCATAACAGCTTGAATAGTTCATATAAACAGAACTGATTTTAAATCAGTAAGAGGAAGTGCTCCTATCTGTTGAAATGCTATCCTGTTAAAAACATCCCTGTAAGAGAGCTTCTGTCGTTTAACTTTTTACACTTTGTATCGTAAGGGACATGTTAGCATACAACACCAGTTAGCAAGATGTTAATACGAAGAAAAGAAATAACTGAAAGGGGCTAAATTACACGAGGTTAAATGATTAAAGACTACAAATATGGTAAATTCCTGTTGTTGCTTTTTAGGCTTGTGCAAAACCTTTCCAGTTCAGGCTAAAGTTGTGCACAGGTAGATGTTTAAACAGCAGCAAAAGGAAAGTAAATGGTGTAACATTTTTTAAGAAGACACATCCACAATCAACTCCACAGGCAGTGAAAACAGGGAAGTTGTTTCTTACAGCAGATCAGAAGCAGAAATGAAACTCTGCTCTGCTAAACTGCAAGCCTGACCAGTTTAAGCGTCTGTTTCTCGTTCACTTCAAATGTGTTACCAAAAGGTAGATGGCTGGCTGACATTTAAAGTGTGAGATTTGTACCAATTAAGACTTAGCTGTCATTTATCTACTGAGTGTGTGTGTGTGTGTGTGTGGGTGGGTGGTGGGGGGGCTGTTTTATTTCCAGCACAGGCTCTAAAGAGATTTATATCAACTCTTACATGTATCAGCTCACATTTGTTGCAGTTGCCTCCTTCTTAAAACTTCCTTCCTGTGCAACTAAGAATTGTAATTATTCTGCAGAGCAGCTTTATAGTCAGTAGTGCAAGCATATCTGCCACACTGCACTAAATTCACACCTTTTTTTATGGTCTCACCTTCACATTAGAAGAATATTCAAAATTGTTTCCTGCTGCAACATTTATGATGCTACAAATCCTAAGCTCCAAAAAGCACAGTAGATTTGAAATGTAACGTTAAGATTGTAATTTAAGACATTTTAATGAAACCATCTGTAGAGATTAGGCTGGTGACAAGCTGGGAACAATGATGCCTTGCAGTAAGAAAGGGTCATATCCATGGATTTTGCATCTTCTCCCTCTGCATGCAACAAGCCAAATAAATGCATGTTAGGTTCATTGGTCTCTTATGTCTGTGAGGATACTGACGAGAGTTTTTCTTGAAGACATAGAAACACAGAAGCATAAAAGGTAAAGGTTTATTGCAGGGGGTGTGTCCCCTGTTTTGAATTCCTACGCTACATTAGATAATTGTCGACAACAGTTTGATGCTATGTGCTGCAGAAGCTCAGATGTTGGATCAGTGAAGTTAGATTGCATTTTCACAAAAGGAAGATTTTACTTTTAAATCAGGCATATGTTTGTTTTCACTTTAATTAAAGGCATGAATATTTTTCTTCAGACAATTCAGACACAAGAACATTTGACTCAAGAAACAAATGTTTTTCTGTGAGAATAAATAAAAAGTGAGAATTTACTGGACTAATAACATTTCCTTGCATTAACATTATAATAAAACAATACAGACATTGTTTGGACAGCCCCTTAGGTTGAGACAGTGAGAATCGCATTAGAAAATTCTGTATTTAAATGCATTTTCATCTACAATAGCTTTTTTTAGGAACAGGCAGCAAGGGGGGCTAACATTAATAAAGTCCGCTGAAGCACCACAGAAGAAGAAAACATCAGCACCTCAGTCTTATATGGAACATTAATTGGGTCTGGGGGGTATTTTTCATTTTAAACAGATATGTGACTGTTTACAAAGATTTTGTCTACGTGACATCTCTCCTGCCTCAGACCAAAGCAAACATTTGCGCTTTTTTATTTCTTTATTCTGTTTCCTGTCTGCCATCTAATGCAGCAATTAAAATGCAAGAAAAAGGGGCAAATTCTTTCAACAGTGCCGTGCAACTGAAATCCATCTTCACCCTTATCGAGAAAAAGATGCATGTTACGAATACTATATATTTGAATCTGCACGTTAGGTGTCAGATTAACCAGCCTATTTAAAATGCACTGAGCTAGAGGTATAGCACAGTAAAATCTAGACCAGTACAGCATGTGCACCAGAAAACTGCATGAACTACAGCGAACAGCACTTTTTCTGAGTAGCGTCAACTCCCAGGCTGGTGTTCATGTATCTGTTTGTACAAAGCCAGATCAGCATGTCACACACGTGTCACACAGCCGGTCATCTTACAGGAAGCAACAGACTATGTATCATAAATCAAATGCTGATATTTCTTCAAGCCTACGCTGCCTCAGAGGGAGTTTTTTCAGTTGATGTGAAGCTAACCACAAACTTCCTTTCCTTCTAACTGCAGTGCTTCAAGCTTCTTGTTCCTCTCCTTGTAGGACTCACGCTGCTTCCATCTGCCCTGATCTTCTTATTTATACATGAGCAACAACTAAATCATTTAAATGAAGCGTGCACAGGTTTTCACAGTGTGAGCAGGGCAGTTCTATAGTGCATCATGTTGTGCAGGAGAGTATTTTTTTAAACATAAAAGCAAAACTGAACCATTGTGCAGAAAGTCATGGTAAGGATAAGAGTCATATATAATCACAGAATCAGATATACTCTAGATTCTCCCCTTTTTTTCATCCTCTGTTTTTTCATCAAAGGAGCTACTTCCCCAAATTGACCTGATATCTAACCGTGATGCCTTCAGGAGACACCTGCACGGAGGTAAAGCCACCTGATCTGATCTCTACCACCTTACCTGAGAGATGAGGGAGCTGATGATGGTCTCTGGGAGTGGATGGTTCCGTTTTCCTTTCCTCAGGGGGTCTGTCCGGCTGCTCTTGCTGCTTAAACGCTTGACAGGCAGCGCTCCGTATCGGCTCAGTCTGAAGGGCCTCGGCACATCTATTCAAATCTACGAGGAAGGAAGTGACATGCAACACTTCAGAAACAGGAATCAAAGAGCTTTTGTCTTTATATGGCAATGCACGCGGGATGCTAGTTCAGGTGACCTCCCCAACTAGTTTCAACATCTTACTACTAGTAGATCTCAAAAAATTTGACTATGGCGTCAAAATGGAATATTTCTTGCCAGTCATTTCAGAAAGTGAAACAGTCATTTTATAGAAGTTCAGTACACACAGTAAAAATATTTCAAGGTTTTAATTTTTTTGCAATTTTAATGATTTATGGCTTACAGGTAAAGAAAACCCAAAATTCAGTGTCTCAGAAAATTAAAACATCACATTAGACCGGTCAAAAATGGATGTTAAGCACAAATGTCAGGCTTCTGAATACTATGTACATTTCTATGCACTCAACCTCCTGTTGCATGAACTACTGCATCAGTGTGCTGTGGCATAGAGGTGGTCAGCCTGTGGCTCTGTGTAGGTGGAATGGAAGCCCAGGTTGCTTTGATAGCTGCCTACAGGTCATCTGCCTTGGTGGGTCTGGTGTCTCAGCTTCCTCTTGACAACAGCCCATAGATTTTCTATGGGGTTAAAGGTCAGGGGAGTTTGCTGGTCAATCAAAAACAGGAACACCATGGTCACTGAAGCAGCTTTTGGTGCTTTTTTATATTAAGCAGCTCTGGCACTGTGGGCAGGTGCCAAGTCCCGCTGGAAAATAAAATGAGCATGTCCATACAGCTTTCAGCAGAGGGAAGCATGAAGTGCTCTAGAATGTTCTTGCAGATGCTGAACTGACTGTGGACTTCAGAAAACCCAGTGGACCAACACCAGCAGATGACATGGCTCCCCAAACCATCACTGACTGTAGAAGCTTCACACTGGACTTCAAGCAACGTGGATTCTGTGCCTCTCCGCTCTTCCTCCAGACCCTGGGACCTTGTTCTCCAAATGAAGTGCAGAATTTACTTTCATCTGAAAACAGGACTCTGGACCACTTTTGATTAGGGTGTGACATCATGAGTTTCCATGAATGACCTTTTTCATAGTATTCTAATTTTCAGAGAAACTGAATTTTGGATTTTCGTCTCTGTAAGCCATATTGTATATATGAGTTTCCCTTTCTGAGATGACTGGCAAGAAGTATTGCATTTTTATGCAATATTGTAATTTTTTAAGATGTACAAGTATTTTCTTCTCCAGATGCCATTTGGGTTTGTAGTAGGGGTGTTGAGATGTCACTGGAGTATATGGAAATAAAATGCTGTCCCTTCCAAATGGCTTGGATCCACTCCTGGTGCAGAAATCTGAAAAAGTAACTGTGTGAATTAAATGTTGATTCTGAAAATAAAAAATCGAATTTATACAGAATAAAGTAAACAGAAAGAAAGACAATTAGTTAGATTAAACTTTAGCTGGATTAGATACAACTGAGTGGCACAAGAGAAGGAAATCTGAATTTATGTCATCTACTGGTGATTAGATGACTGTGGGAACAGAGATGTGAAAAACCCAGTCCTTAAAGAGAAGTGAAAAGCTAAGCAGACAGGATAGATGAAATATCCTGTCTGATGGACAAGTGAAAGTTAAATGTATTTACTCACTGCTTTACAGGGTCTTGCAAAGTATTGATACCCTTTGAACCTTTTCATATTTTGGCAGATTAAAGCCACAAACAATGTGTAACTATGAAGTGGATGGAAAATAACACCTGTTTTTTTAGATGTTTTTTGACAAAAAGAAATCTGAAACATGTATTTCTAATTTGCATTCAGCCTCCTTTTTTCCTGATCCCCTTAAATAAAATTCAGTGCAGCCAGTTGCCGTAACCTAATTAGTAAATGGAGTCCAACTGTGTGCAGTCAAATTTCAGAAGAAATCTAAGTCCAGCTCTGTTCAATCCTTTTAAAGCCATGTAGGAGACACAACAAACATGTTGAAAAGGTGTTCTGGTTGAATGAGACCAGAACTCAACGTTCTAATAAAACTAATACTGAACATCGTTCTGAACGCAGCATCCCCAAGGTAAAACATGGCAGTGACAGCATTAAAATGTGGGGATGCTTTCCTCCATCAGGGATAGGGAAGATGGTCATGTCTGTTGGTGGCTGCAAAAGTCATCAGATTAGGAAGGAGCTTTACTTTTGAGCAGGACAACGGCCCTAAACACACAGCCGGAGTAACAGTGGAATGGCTTAGGTCAAAGCATACTCGTGTTAGAATGGTCCAGTCAAAGTAACAAACCAAATTCCAATTGAGAGTCTGGGTCGAGACATTATATGTATGGATGTTCGAAGATGTTCTCCATCCAATCTGACTGATCTTGAGTAATTTTGCAAAACCATTTTTACAATTACTAACCAGCTGTTTATATTAAGTATTTTTGGTGATGTCTTTGGAGTTGGAGGGTCTCCTTGCCATCACCCTAATCTTTGGCTCTCTCCAAAGATTCTATATCAGATTACAGTTGAACTCTGGCTGCTCCACTTCAAAATGCTCAGATTATTTCCAGTAAAATGAAAGATTTTGTTAAAACTAAAAGATTACTTTAAACTTTAAACTTACCCATATCTTTACAGGCTGTATCTGAACTCTATAGTTCTTAAAAATAAGCTCATTATGCATGCTGATTATGCATGATAATGCAATCCTTCCCTACTTTTTGCAAAACAAGAATTTATTAAATCAAATACATGTTAAATTTTTCAACCTCTTCAATTTATTTAGAAGTAACAATATTAATTCCCAAACAAATTACTCTAAGCCTCATAAATCTGACTACAAATACAAAGTTCAGCGCAAATCTTTGAAGGCTGTATGAAGTTTGATGATGCTTTTTTTTTGTTGGCCCATCATTCAAAACATAGAAAGAACCTACTTTTTTGCGTTTGAGGAATAACTCAAAACTTAGATCAATGTTGTTAGCAAGTATACTTGAATTATGTTTTTGTCTCCACATGACTGGACTATTGTAATGGCCTGTTTCAATAAGAAGGGACTGGCTCATCTTCAGGTTGTCCAAAACCTGGAGCGAGACAACTGACTCACTTAGAGGGACTCGTATAACCCCTGTTGTAAAGCAGCCTCACTGGCTGCCAATTTATATCTTTATATGGACAGACAACCAGTGAATGGACCTTTCAGACACAGTTGTCTTTATACTACAATTCCTTGAGACACACTCCATGCACTCAGGTGATCTCTATTCCACTCATTGTGAGACTACTAGCACCAATTCGCTGGACCTCTGTTGAGTTAGGTCAGTCACTTTAAAGGGGGTGAATATTTAAACAATCGCTTATTTTATGTTAAATATTTTTATTTAATTGTCATTATCTTGTAGAAATCAGTTTTCACTTTGACATTAAAGAGTTTTTTTGTATTTTTTTTTTTTTGGCGGGGGGGGGGGGGTCGAAAAAGCCAAATAAACATTTATGATTGTAGTGTGTTTTGTTTTCTGTATTGTACACTGCTGGATTACCATTTTTGTGAAGCACTTTGTGAAAACCTACTATAAAAATAAACATGTTCTTAGTTTCTTTTTGAACTTGTAGTGCCAATAAATCAGTGAAGATGTACATGGTGCTTAATTATAGATGAATGCTTTCATATGCAAAGGTTTTCGTCATGTCTGCTGATATCTGGCTCCCTCAGATTTTCGCCGACAAATTCTCTGAGGGTGAAATGATATATTTCTGCTGCCAGACCACGACCTCATCATTTTCATTGTATTCCTTGAGTAAAACTTCAACAAAACTAGAAAATAGTGCTATCTACCGTCTGAGCCAGCATTCAGCAGCTCTATCAGTCCAGCTATAGGCAGTGGTTTCCCTGTACAGCCTGTTGACTGATTCTCTTTAATAGAATGAGTAAGACCTAGAGCTTACCTAATGATGATTTGTTCTTGCAACAGTCCAAAAAGACATTTTAATAAAGTTGCTATGATTATGAATCAGCATTAAGAGGATCCTTTCATTCTAAATATAGGTTGATCAAGAAGACGATGCATGCTGTTGCAGATAAACACTGATGTCACACTATAATGTGTGCTGACTAATCTAATCATTTAGACATTAGGCCAAGATTACGTTGGAGGTTCAGTTTAATCACTGAAGTGCATGATCGACGGGACAAATTAGGATAAACAGATCTTTTTTTTCTTTCTTTTGTTTTTTTTAATCATGGAGCTGAGATCCATCAATGTGTGATGACAAGGCAAGAATTTTTATGACGTTTGTAGTAACAGGTGCCACCATTTTTTTAATTTGTTTGAGGATCCGGCGATGCCTGCAAGCTTTAAAATTCACGAGTAGATCGATGCAAACTGTGCTTTTGGATGTGAATGTAGGGAAGTATGTGGAAGTGTTTGGTGTTATTTCCTTCAAATGTTAATAGACCAGCAATGATGCAGCTTGGAAGCATCTGTGTAAACCATGTACTAATATTAGACTGTCAGGACCAATGAAAAGAAATCCCATAAAGAGGACTCGGCTGTTGGGAAATCGGACCGGTGCCTTCTATCATTTTACGGAACAGATACAAGTTCTTAATTCATCTATTATTGTTCGTTAAGATTTGATGCCTGTGTTTTGCTTAGAATCTTGATGGGTTTTTTAAAATCATTTTGAAAACATAAATTTAAAAAAAAAAAAAAAAAAAAAAAAAAAAGGTACACATTTTGTGAGAGTTTACAGATGTTTGTCTTTAACTCAGACTGCATTCCATCATGGACAGCTCCACCTGTGTCTCCTCGGTGGGACACTGCAGATACATTCAGCTCTCACCATTCATTGTGTAACACCATCTCCTTAGGTGAAGACACCAAATCATTACAAATCTGCACATACTTGGTGGACACCACTGGTCGCCTTGCCACGGCATCGGTGCACCGGGTGAGCGTGGTTTGCGCACCATTTCCAACAGTCCGTCGTAATTTGAATTGACAGGATATTATGCGCGATCCCTGGGGGTTTTAGACGTTATTTGTGCTAATTTGCACTGACTTTTTATTTACGTTGAAGCTAATTTACAGAGAAAGTGGAAGTTCAAACCATCTCTTCTATAGATCAGAATGGGCAAGGATCATATTCCCTACTCCAACGTCTCTCTGCCCAGCTTTCTACAGCCAGACATATTTAAAGAGGAGCGGTAAAAGCAAATTAGATGGATTTTCAGTGCTTGCCAGGAACTGATGGTGTCATCCAGGGCATGTTGCTATGGAATATTGCCTCTGCTTCCCAGAAATTGAGCTGTTAGCATGTCATGACAGCCATGAGAGTCATATAGCAACAGTCTTCATTCAGAGGCCTCTTCAGATTTGTCGCAAGCTACCGGAGATCCTTCCTACCCACAGCATCATAACGACTCTTCGAAGATACTTGGATGATATGAGTTATGACATTTAATTTCCCTTTTGGATGAATGAAGTATTTTTTGAATTTGATTGAATTGACAGCTTTTGATGACCCCATAAGCTCAGATCACTCTGACAGGCCATTTACTGGATGATCCACCGGCTGACGTTAAGGAATGCACCCACTCTTACTACAAAGAGGGAGGTTCCTTTTTCGTTTCATTTCTCATCATTACATCAGATTGCGTCACTTCTAGTGCGGTTGTTAAGTGTGATGTTTTTTTTTGTTTTGTTTTGGGGGTTTTTTTTCAAAATGAATTTTATGTGGTGATGTACATAAAACTGTTAAACACACAGCTGTGAGCCACAGCAGGCGTTCCTCAGAGGGATGAAGTAGTCAAATCACATGTTGATGACGTCCAAGGTAAACAAACGCTAAGCCAACCAGAGAGCGGAGGTTCGGTCAGCTGACAGGCTGTGGTGTCACGTCAGAAGCTGTGTTGTCAAAATGGCAGGACACGAACATCACCACCACTTCTCTCTGTGTTTCTGCGACTTGATGAGGTACATATACTTTGGGGGGAGGGTTTTAGCTAAAAAGAAAATTTCGTATATAAAGAAAGTGTTGAACACAAATAAATTCATTTATTGCCTAAAGTTTTATGGAGGAGATAACGCTAAATTTAGCCTAACTAGCAACTAGCAGGCTAACCTCAAACTGAAACAGGTTTTACATCGCATCAAATGAGCTCCATGCTAATTCCTTTGCGGTGTCCATCTGTTCACAGTTCTCTGTCTCCCCCCACCGCAGGTTGCTGTGGTCCCTGGTGATGCCCTGCATCTACCTCAGCCTGGTCCTGACCCTGTTGATACTCCTGATCCTTCTGGGGCTCCGTGTGTGGCTGCAGGGTCGCCGCAAGTCCCGCCGCGCTCAGGACGGCGGGCCGGCGGTGGCTTTCTTCCACCCGTACTGCAACGCAGGAGGAGGCGGGGAGCGGGTGCTCTGGTGCTCCTTGAGGGCCCTCATGAACCGGTAACCTATTGCTCCAGAATGAATGATGTCGCCACATTCCTTTTCCAAGTTTAAGCTCAGAGCTCACCAACACCTGCTCCATCTAAGCCTTTGTGGACTTGTGCAGCAAAAAAGTCATGCCGTGTAGTAACTGACAATGAGACCAAAGCGGGCCCGTCCCCGCGCGGCTCTCCGCCCGGCGGAGACCGACGGCCGGGTTACCCGAGACGACGCTCGAATGCTAGGACTTGGGCAGTTGGTAGAGCGCGCGCACTATGTGCAGATATAGTCCTCGACACGGTTGTCATGAGTTCGATTCCCGGTCTCTCTTGAGCCATTTGCCCTTCTCTCTCCTCAGTATTTCGTGTCTACTGGTTGTTCAATAAAATAAAAGGCCACTATAGCCCCAAAACCATTTAAAAAAAGTTAAGGTTTCATTATTTACACAACTGGAAATATGAGCAAACAAGCATATGGTCTCAGTGACCTGCCTGTCAACGTGGCCCTGTGGAACACAGTTTGCCTCAGTGGCAACTTTCAATCACATCCCATAATCCTGTTTGAGTATAACACTTTTCTTAGACCCCAGTAATGGGCAGTTTTCTTTCATTCTAACAAAAACAACCTCCATATAGGTAGGTCAAAACATTCAGTTATAATCTCATTTTTCAGAGTCCCTTCCTCCACATGTTTGCTGGGTCTCATGGAATGTGGCAAACTGCCAGTGGGACCTCTGATGGCTTCCTTTCAACAAAGGCTTTCCTCCATAAAGGCCTTGGCTAACAGTTTCCCTGGTGACAGATTCTACTAAGTGAGCTTCAGAGCTTTGCAGCTCCTCCAGAGCTACCATGGGCTGCTTCAATACTTCTCAGATTAATGCACTTTAAATTTCTTCTTAGGCTTATGGTTGTTCCATATGTATTCCTTTTTCAGATGATGGTTTGAACAGAGCTCAGTCTGTTTGATAACCTAACCCTGCTTTAAACTTCTCCAGAACATTCTCCCTGACCTGTCTGCTGTGTTCCCTGGTCTTCATGCAGCTGTTTGTTCATGTTAAATGTTTGAAAACCTAAACCTGGGCGATTTATTGCAACTGTTGCATCCTTGTCATTCCAGATACCCCAACGTCTCATTTGTGGTGTACACGGGGGATAACGGAGTAACTGGTGAGCAGATACTGGAGGGAGCGCGGCAGCATTTCAACATAACTTTACCCCGACCCGTCACCTTCATCTTCCTGCGTCACCGCAGGCTGGTGGAGGCTGCTTCTTACCCTCACTTCACCCTGCTGGGACAGAGCTTGGGCTCCATGTTCCTCGGTAAGTCACGGCCACAAGCGAACTCTTTTTATAAGAGTTTATAAAAAGTAAAAGATACACAACTCAGTTTTAGGGTCAGTTTTGATCAAGTTTAACCATCACACTATATTGGTGCTTCTGCAAACGTACGTCTTTCTGGATCTTAGAGAAAGAGGGTTTTCTTCTTTTTGCAAAACAAAATCAGCTAGAAGTATGTGTGTGTTTTAGGGTCGGAAGCACTCACTGCTTTTGTTCCTGACCTGTACATTGACTCCATGGGCTATGCCTTTACAATTCCAATCTTCCGCTACTTGGGAGGCTGCAAGGCGGCAAGCTATGTCCACTATCCCACCGTCAGCACGGACATGTTGTCTGTGGTCAGAGAGAGGAACCCCAGGTAACGATGCACAAATCCTGCACGAACACTTGTAAATAAAACCTTCTCAGATTCTGGGCAGAAACTTGAAAATATTTCCCACAAACCTTTGATTTCAGATTCAACAATGCAGACTTCATCTCCAGAAACCCGGTTCTGAGCGCACTGAAGGTGGTGTACTACTGCTGCTTCGCTCTGCTCTACGGCCTGGCCGGCTCCTGCAGCGACGTCGTTATGGTGAACTCTACCTGGACACTGAGACACATCCTGGCTCTGTGGCGCTGCCCCAGCCGCACCATCATAGTCTACCCGCCGTGCGACGTCAGGGCCTTTCTTGACATTCCACTGGAGGATGAGGAGGAGCTGGAGGAGGACTGGGAGGAGCTGGGGAGTGAAGAAGACGGTAAAGGAGGAGGGGACAGGAAGTGCCACTCCATCGTGTCTGTGGGTCAGTTCAGACCAGAGAAGGACCACCCGCTGCAAATCAGAGCGTTTCGCAAATTGTTAGACAGGAAGGGGGACGGGCCCAGGGGGAGGGAGGCGCTGCGGTTGGTGCTGATAGGCGGCTGCAGGAACCAGGAAGACGAGGACAGGGTTCTGATGCTGCAGGGACTCTGTCAGGAGCTCGGCATCTCGGACCGCGTCAACTTCAAACTCAACATTCCGTTCGAGGAGCTGAAGAGGGAGCTGGTGAACGCCACCATCGGGCTGCACACCATGTGGAACGAACACTTCGGCATCGGTGAGAACACGAGCAACGTCCTGAGAAGAGTCTGTGCTTTTATGTACAGTGGGGTAAAATAAGTATGTGATACATTTCCAAAGACTGGAGAGCTCTGTAATTCTCATTGAGACTGAGACAGAATCAAAAAAAAATCCAGAAAATCATATTGTATGATTCTTAGGAAATTAATTAGCATTTTAATGCACGAAATAAGTATTTGATCACCTAGCAACCAGCAAGAATCCTTCACCCATTTGAACTCGTTACCTGTTTAACAGACACCTCCAAGCTTCGTTGATTTTCCAACCTTTAGACATACAGCTTAGTCTGTCTCCAAAAGACAAAAAGGGCTGCAACTAACGAGTATTTTAGTTATTGATTAATCGAATAAAAAAGGTCACATTCTGCAGAATTTTTTGTTTCTAATATTGATACAATATTAGAAATACATTAAAAGATGCAAATAAACAAATAATTCAATTCCTTTTTTAAATAAGAAAATAAACATTTTATTGCCTAAGATGCAACAACATAGTATTCCTTTGTTGTAGGCCTGATCATTTGTAGCAAAGGATGCATTTGCAGCTAAAAAATACTTCAAACATCAATATGTGAAAAGCTGATTATTTTTGGATTAATCGAGTAATAATTGAAGCTGAAACTAGGCCAGTTGAGTTCTGGGTAGAACATATTTACAGACAGTTTTTTTTTTTTTTTTTTTTTTTTTTTTTTTATCTTAAATGCAAAATGTATATATTTTTCTACAGTTTTGGCTTAATTACTGCTCTTTTTTGAGTCAGTATACTCCAGCTAACGATTAATCAATTACTAAATTAGTTGACGATTATTTCAATAATCGATTCATCACTATTGTTTCAGCCCTCGATTATTTAAGGCTATTTAATTTCTGATGTGACTTGCAGAGGGTAATAAAAAAAACAGGAAGCAGAGTTTTACCGAACTTTCAGCAATTACTAGATTTTCTTACATGAACAACTCATTCTGAAGTAACAATGACAGAAAGTAAAATTTCTCATTCAAAATACATCAGAAAGAGAAGAAATCTAGGTAACATCACTTGCTTTCCATGCTTTATTCCTTATGCCATATTTATTTTCAACATACATGACTTGCATATTTCTGTCTTTAAATAATGCATGTTATTTGGAAGAGTGAGTCGGATTTTGCAACACTGGTTTAGACGTTCATCCCGTCTCTCGTTCCAGGAGTTGTGGAGTGCATGGCCGCAGGCACCATCGTTCTCGCCCACAAATCTGGAGGTCCGAAGCTGGACATCGTGGTGCCGCATGAGGGCAGGCAGACGGGCTTCTTGGCGGACAGCGAGGATGGCTACGCCGCAGCCATGGAAACCATCCTGGCAATGTCGCCTTCGGCTAAGCTGGAGATAAAACGCGCAGCCCGGGAATCCGTGGGACGGTTCTCGGACCAGGAGTTTGAAGCTTGCTTCCTCGCTGCCACCGAGTCGCTGCTGAATGAGCTGGAGCAGTGAGGAAGAACAGAGGAGACCTGGTGTCCACCTGGGACCACAGATGCATTTCACAGCTATTGTTGTCTTCTGGCTGTCTGCAGGAAACTGGCAGGCAGGATTTCGGAAAAGGAAGAGCTCAGGAGAGGAAGAATGCGCCAAATGATGGCACCGATCTGAGTCCCTTTCTTTCTGCTTTGTTTGTTGAACTCTGGACTCTTTCAAAACTTTTATTACTTCATACTTTGTCATTTACTCAGATATCACTGAATGGTTCTGAGCAGCGAAGGTCATATGTCTGTTTAAAACAAGCTAAGCTCACAGTTAAAGCGTAGCATGGTGCCTCATTATTAGCTTAGAAACAAGATGACATTTTTGAAAAATTATAAATTTGTTAAATTTCTCTGCTTGGTCACCAGAATTCCAGTTTAAAACCAGATAAGAAGGTCCACTCTGTAAAGACTGAGGAGAAAAAATGAACATTCCCAGCGGCTTTTACTAATATGTAAAAGCCCTTGTGAGTTGTATGAATGACGCTGTGATCCATGTTAAACAGGTTTGTATGTGGATGCGTGTGTCCTGAACAGATTCAAAGATCGTCCAGGTTTCAGGAAACTGTGTTTGACAAAGAAATTCTCTGTGGGAATCCAGGAGCTGTAAACGGATAGACTTTTGAGGTTAGAATTTAAAGAGGATCATCTTCAAATTTGATTGAAAAAGATAAAAGGAAGTTTTTGCGTTTGTTTAATAGGTGAGTAGTCTGGTTCTCACACACGCTTGACTTCAGGATATAGGTAAATCAGGCTTGATTTATGCAGTGAGGCATACTTGGTTTTAGTGTTCCTGTTTCAACGAAGCTGGATTTAGTGCATCTCTGCACTGGAGATTAGACTCACTTGTAACTACTCTGGGGAGAATTACAGAAACTCATTTCTAAAACCTGCTCCTCAAGTGTTTAAAAGCAAAAAGGATTTTCTTTTTAGTTTTTCATTCTAGGCTATATAGTTGATGCTAACATGATTTTGAAGAGAACTTGTTTTTCTGATAGTGTCACTTTATTCAATGTCTAAAAATGAAACGGGCATTTAAATATCTTCTGTTATCAGAGGTTTAGTTGAATGAGGCTTTGTCTTTTTGCTGCTTCGAGTAATCTCTGTAGTTGTATTTAACATGAAGGGTTAGTTGAGGTGATGGACAAATCTACCTGGTCTGAATGTTGTTTCTCCTTTTGCATTCCTGTTTTTGATGAGGTCCAGGCATGATAACATAATATGAGGTATGATATTATAAAACCCTTATTTTCAAAGAGGCATTGATATTATTTAAGTTTATGTATAGAGGATGTTTAAATTCTTGGAGAAATGGAAATTACATTTGAATAATATACAATAAAAGCAGAAAATAAAAATTACAGCTCATTAATTTCTTGTGTGCTGCCCCCTTGTGGTAAGAGACTCACAGTACAGCAAACGGTCCTTTTTAGACCAGCATGTATTGAGGCCAAAGACATCCAGGCATTTGAGACTTGTTTACCCTCTCTGCTTTTATTATACAGTATCTGTATAAACTCAGTGTAAAATACACTGTACTAGTCCAACATCTGGAGATACGTACCGTTTGATTTCTACTTCTACTGCGCATATCAGTACAGCTTTATAACTGGAAACAAGTGAGTTCGAAGCTGACACATACCAAATCTAGAAAACAACACAGAGCAGATGAAATGATCTGAGACAAGCAGCCATGTGCTGGAGTAGGCAGTTGGGTTTTTAAAACAGTAACTGGTCACGAGAAACGAATGTAGTACCATTAAAGAATGTGAAAGGTGATGTGGTAAATGTTCATTAACAATTCATCTTAAATACACTTTATAAAAGGGTGCTATTAAAGGACAAATAATTACAGTTAGAGAAAGAAGAATTTTGAAAGCATGGAACAAAAAAAATAATCCCACAATGAGCTTTTTCCATTGCTTTTGAAAACTGATAAGTAGTTTTAAGTTAAGAGTTTTTCATGGAAGTGCACTCCCATTTGGAGATGATGTTGCATTTCCAACAGCAGAACTTCAAAATCACAGCTTTCTTGACCAAAATATGACAAATGAATGTGTTCTACAGATAAAACATAAAAATGATGCAGGGAATCTGATTTCAGAAAATAAACAGGGTGGATTTGTCTTTCTCAATCAAAAACAGTTTTTCTTTTCAAAGCACTATCATGCCACAGCTGCAAGTCGAGGAGGCAGTAAACAGCCAGACCATCAAGGTGAGAGCAGGTGTTTGTAAGGATATCTTATCTTAGTAAGAGAATGTGTTGTTTGGCAGAAGTTTTATAATTTAGTACAAAGCGTCTGTTTACATCCAAAGATCTCCTAAATAAATAAATCAGTAGCTGCTCTCTGCAAATGTTCCTCTTGCATGTTACTCACAGTAATGAGTTGCAACACTGGCTTTTTTTTCTTAGTGTCTGAGCAAAATGAACAACAGATTGTCTATCATGGCATTTGTAGCGTTACCTTGAGGTTTTTCTGGGCAAATTAACATGTTGCTAGTAAACTAACATCTGTTGGACATACAGAGTCTGAGTAAAGTGATTCTAAGATCATCTTTATAACAGATAAATTACTTTAGTGCTGTTAAAACATCAGGAGTAAAATGCAAACTAATTATGTGAAGAAAAGTGAGACCTTTGGCTGCTTCCATTCACTGCTACTATGTTCCGCAGAATCTTTGCAGAACTTGCTAGCATAAAGTATTCCAGAGACATTACTGCTGAAAGAAGTGGGAGTTGTTAATGCATGCCTGTATGCATTAAAGTAACAACACAGGTCAGATCAGGAGAATTCAACATCTGTAACTAAAAGCTAATAATATGCCTGCGATGGACTGGTGACCTGTCCATGGTGTACCCCGCCTCTCGCCCGATGACCACTGGAGATATTCACCAGCCCCCCTCACGACCCTGCAAGGATAAGCGTGATAGATAATGGGTAGATGGATGGATGGAAGCTAAAAATATTCTTCTTTTAAATTACAATTCTTATCACAGGTGGTCACTTATGATAATAATTTGCCTTTGTTCTATGCTGCTGGATGCCTTGTGCTTGTTATCATTATTATATGTTTGTTTTTCACATTCCTCAACTTCGAACATAGAAATGAATATAATGAGGTACAAACCCAAACACTATTGAAAAGTTGTAAAATTGAGAATTTATTCCACTGAAAGGTGGCCATTGATTTTCTCTCAAACAATATTAGTTGTCAAAATTAATTCAAAAAGTGCTGTACATAAAATTTAGATGCTTATTTCACTTTACTGCCAGTGCATCAATAAAATCCATGTGCTATTAGTAACAAAAATAGCATTGCAGCAGAAAAGAATCTACTGGTAACGATCATGGTGGTTACATTCCATGTCTTACTTAATCTCCCTTTATGCTTGGTTCGAAGAAACCAACATACCAGAAAATTTGCACAGCATAGAAATTTCAGAGGTGTTGTTTGTAAACTAAATGGCATCAATATGAGGATTGCAGGTAGTAAATATTTTTTTAGTAAGTAAGGGTATTTCAAAATCTTAAAATTATATTTATTTTCATTTTGCACTTCTAATCATATTTATCAACTAATTCAGTCTAGATTTACAACACACACATACATATTATATATATATATATATATATATATATATATATATATATATATATATATATATATATATATATATATATATATATATATATACTTTCAGCTCTTTTACAGGTTTTAAGGCAGTTCATTCAGAGTGATCCATTTGTTAACAAACAGTTGAATCATTTTAGTTGATAACTGAATTAAGGACTTAGGTAGCCTGATGCTTATTTAAAGCTGTGTTCCTGTCTGTCTGGGACTCACACGGACCTTCTGGATCTTGTTCAGATTTAGAAGAAACATTCTTTACAGACTGTGGTGAGTCTCTACACCCTGAACCGCTGACCTCTGGTTGATGATCTGAAGAGCTAACTGCCTCTCCGTTGTTCTTCTCTGTTTCTTCACCTTCCTCAAGCGTCTCCTGCATGTTTTCGTCTGAGCTTGAGTCCTCCATGACGTAAAGGTTCCTCATGGAGTCCGCCACAGCCTCTCTGAGCTCGTCCCCTGACTCCTCAAAATTCCTGATGAAAAACTGAAGATTAGTCCTCCATTTACCTTCTCTTTATCAGATTTATGTTGCTATTATACATCACATAAACTTTAAAGATATATTATTTTCTGTAAAGAGCAAATATAGTTTTTAATATGAACCTTTTTTTATCTAGTAAGTAATCATGAGTTAGTTAGTTAATGTTTTCATAGGCATTCAGTTTGATGATGAAATTACCACTTAATAAAAAAGAACACCTTGTAAACCACAACCCAAAATATAAAAACAATTCTCACCATTTTTACCAGATGAAGTTAGTGAACACACAGTGGAATCATAAACAAAATAACACAAACACAAATATGAATTATGAACATGAATCAGTACCCAATCTAGATTTCCTGCTAGCTATTGTTCTCTATTAAAAAACACACTTGCCGTCACTCAGGTTTCTCCTTTCAAATATAGCTGTCAGCACCTTTGCAGAACGGACCACTATCACTGACAGTTTTATGTCTAATGTGAATTTCCAGTCATATTCAGATATAGATTATTTGCTGGTGATGTCTGTGTTCAGAACCTGAGTTTGCATGTGTTTCTAACTTGCAATGGCAAAACTGCTCCTTGGGTAACCTGAGGATTCAATGTTTGTTTGCGTTAACACATTTAAATGAGGTCTTATGGATGCAGTCATGGAATACTCTAGCAAATATATGTGTAAATTACAGCTAGAGCTTACCACTTGGCACAGGAAAACACCAGAGCTGTTTTGCTTCAGATTGCACCTAAAAATACCATCTGCTGAAATTTTGTCTGTGGTAATTTTGGTGCAAAGGGATTAAGTGACCTGCATTATGCAGATTTTACGGGTTTTATGGATACTAACTTACAAGTTAGTCAAATAAATTTGTACAGATACCTTGTAATTATGTTCTAATCTGACATATGTTTTACTTCAATTATTTTTATAACTGACTGAATCATTTTAATGGATGTATCCCTCCCCTGTCTGTTAGTTGGAGTCAATGGTTAATAAAAATAGTAATGAAAAAAGAAATATTTTCATCTGCTGGATTGATGGTTGTTTTCTCCTGCAGGGATGTAGTGTAATCTGCTTTATGATTTTAACAGAGAAATGAAGACAAAAGTATGCATAAAATATGAAAGCGACAGCACTCCTTCATGAATATCCTCCACAGTCTTAAGTTACCTTCTTTAAACAATCTTCAGAGTATTTGATTCTTGCAGCTAAAAGCTATTTTGTTTAGGCCAGGTTTGCTCCCAATCATGAAGATCTGCAAGTACCCTCTCTTACCTGTAGACTTGTTAAGTAATTTGTTTTGGCTTCCAAATCCAATTATCTTTTTTTTCTTGTAATTTTCTCAAGGTACAAAATATTCTACAAATCAAATATTACAGCTGACAACACAATAGAAATTTTAGGTCAGTTCTGTCATTTTTTTCTTTAAAAAAATTGAACCTCTAAAACAATATTCCTTCAAGTTTGATGCCACTATGATTTTCTCAGGCAATAGATTCATGAAGTGATCCTCTGCTGAATGTAAACTGTTAAGATATAAATTCCAAAAACCTATTTAAATGGTTCAGAGTGAAGTAAACAAAGTATGAACTCACGTGTCATCATCATCAGACCTTGGCTCCAGATGCTCTTCATCCATCTCCACATCCGAGTCCTCTTTCTCTTCCTCTTCCTCCTCCCCTCGTTTTTCTTTCTCCTCCTCATCTTCCACAGTCTTTAACACTTCATAGTGGACAAACACTTCAGTGTTCTATGTTCACTAAATCTGTTTTGTTTTCAGTTTATTGCATGTTCCTGTTTTGCCTTACCTGTGTCCAGACTTGATGTGAGTTCTGCCTGACCCAGAGCGTTCAGCAGGGAGTTAGGGGGGCCACTGGTCCACTGTCTGCGGCCTGCTGAGAGGGGAGGAACATGTCAAATATGAGAAGCTTTAAAAAAATATACAGGATATTTCAGTTGCTCTGTGTAGTGCACCTTCTTCAGGCTCAGCTGCTGTGTTATAAACAGAGTTGATGTCCATGTTGGCGAGGGCATCCAGCAGAGTCTGAGGGGTCCTTTGGCTCCACCCTTTTCTCTCCTTTGACCAGTCTTTGAGCTTTAACTCCTTCCCTTCCTGGAAGCTTAGAGTACAATTGAGAGGGTCCACTTCCTGTTTGGTGAGTCAGGATCAGAGTGAGAAAAGAAAAAAAATAAAAAACAAGACATGTTGTAAAAATGATTTTATTTAAATTGTTTCATCTTCTACCTGCTCCTCTTCGTTTTTCCTCTCCTCCTTCTTCTCCTCTGTGGTTTCTTTCATCTCTTCTTCATCCAACCGGATTTCAAACATGATTCCCTTCTATAGGTGTCACAAGGATGTCAAAGTCCAAAAGATTTAGATGGTGTTCATCATGTTCAGACATTATCACTTCATTTTTATCAGACAGGACAGCCAAGTGACAAGGAATGAGTTTGAAAATCCTTTATTAGAGCCATTTCAAGTTGTTGGAGTTATTTCATTTGTGAACACCAGGGAGAGTAGCATGTTACCTGTCACTGTCTCCACACTCCTAGGTGTAAAGGCGTACAGGTGTGACGAGACATGACAGAGGCAAACAGTTTTTTGACCGAGTGAAACGTGTGAAGCGTATGAAACATGGGAATCATATATCAAAGTGTATGGTAGTGCAAGAAGTGTGAGTGGAACCTTTTTGCATCATCTAAGCTAAATGAGTTATGGAATCTTGAAATGAAGGCATGAAATACATGGATTTTATTAAATTACTGAAAATAAATGACATCATTTAACTGCAAGGAACTGGTTAAAGAGCACTTATTTTGCACGCGTCAAAACACCTGTTAACTCATCACCCGTGGTGATCGAACGTCGACTGGCGAAGTTTGGCCCCATACCCTTAAAATATTCCCTTTATACACCAGCAGTGCTTTTCAAAGAGGAGCTAAAGATGATTATGACTGCTGTTCCATGTTGTGCTGATGTGTTGAAATATTTGAAAGTTCGGCAGGCAAAATCTCACCTTATCCTTGTGTTTTTTCTGCAAATTACCCTGGTTTTCTTCTCTGGTCTGCCTCAGGGCTGCTTCCATGTCCTGCAGCAGGAAGAAAAACTCTGAGGCTCTTGTGTTACCTGAGTGATTGGTCAACAAATATGTAGGATTTGACCATGTCAGACAAGTTTTATTATGAATAGATACAACTTCAAACCAAAAGAACAGAAGCTGATCACCTCAGCAACAAAGATACAACACACTGTGATGGGGTGATAGGGTCTAAGGCACAGATCCACCATGATATACAGCTCTTGCTTTTTCAATTACAGCTGCAACTCTTTTCGGGTATGTCTCCACCACCTTTGCATAATTAGAATTTAGGTCTGGACTTTAACTCAGTCATTCTAACACATGAATCCACTTTGATCTAAAACGCTCTTAAAAGATTTATTCTGTTGATCTGACTGTGTTATTATGGTCACTGTCCTGCTGGAAGGCTGACTTCTGCCCCAGTTTCACATCTTTTGCAGCCTTTAACAGCTTTTCTTCCAGAATTGGCATATATATATATATATATATATATATATATATATATATATATATATATATATATATATATATATATATATATATATACATAGCTTCATCTCCAAAGCATAATGCTGTCACCACCATTTTTCACGGTGAGGATGACATTTTCAGGGTGATGAGCAGTGCTAGTTTTGGCCGCTAAAAGTTAAAGCTAGTTAGTTGGACAGAACTTTATTTAGGAATATCAAAGAAAACGGGGCTGAATAAAAAAGCAAATGCCACACTTTTCAGATTTTTATTTATATTTAAAAATTGTAGAAACTTCCTCCCACTTCATAATTGCACTATTTAATGTTGATCTATCACAAAAAAGCTCACTGATGAACTGATGTTCATTGTTGTAATGTTAAAAAAGATATTCAAAGGGTATGAATACTTTGCAAGATGTAGAGTTAAATTTATTTTAACCTAGATGTGTGTTTCTGTTTAGAAGTTAAACAGGTATCTCACAAAAGACAATAATAATATTAATAATAAACTGATTATTTCATTCTGTAAACACATGTTATGTATAAAATATCAATCTGTGTGCAGCAGCAACCTGAGTACAAACTGAAGTTAGGCTAATATTTATAGTGAACAAGACAGACTGATGTTCATTCTTACCTGTGTAGGTGTTTCTTTCTGTTGCTCTTCAGCATCTGAGGGGGCCTCCAGGTCTCGTGCTTTTTCCACCACAAATGTTCCTTGTTTATCTTGTGGCTGACAAGTATACACACTTGTATAAAGTTGCTGCTATTTTTTGTGTTACAGATTGTAGTTCAGGTACCTTTCAAGCTTTGGAAATCACATTAGCTTCATCATACACAGCTGTCGCATCAAACATGCAGCTAAACCCAAACCCAAACCTTCTCCATGTGGTAAATTTGCTAAGCAGATACTGTATGAAAGAACCAGGTGTTAGACGCCTGAAAAAGCACGTCTGCACAGATCAAATCATTTACCGATTCTACTTTTTAAACCGCAAAGCTTCTGGTGAAAACCAAAAAAAAAAAAAAAAAAAAAATTATTTATTTACGTATCAGCAAGCGTCTCTGAATCTGTTCTGTCATCTGAAAAATCCTTCCAATATTCTATTATTATATGTTTAAATATGCCTAACATCTAGCAGTTAGAACTCTTGCGTGTCACTTATATGTTTGAAGTTCTATAAATTAGAACATTACTGAAAAGTCCATTTATTTCAGTAACTCAGCTCACTAAGTGAAACAGACTGATGTTTCCAAGCCTTTATTTCTGTTATGGTGATTTTTTTGCTTACAATTAAAACATAACATTTAAAATTAGAACATTATGTGAGACCAATAAAAATACTTTTAATATGGAAATGTAAAGTATGTTTAATACCTGCTTAAAGGTTATTTTTTTAAAAGTATTTTTAATCTGACAAATGAGCTTCAGAGGAATGCTTATTGTAATTTACTGAATATGTCTGTATATATAACACTCAGCAAGGGTGCTTTGAAAGGTAATAAACTCTACATATAAATACAATATCTCACATATTATAATAATAAAATCTAATTTGCATACCTCTGATTCAGCTTTCTGTCTCATCTGTCTCATCTCCTGATGATACTGTTGCCTGATGAGATCCAGCTGGCGAAGATACTCCTACGCACACAGACCCAAACACTCACTGTTGAGTCCATCTTCATTTTAAACATTTGTAAAAAGTTTCTTTTTTTTTGTTTATTTTCAATCATTAATTTCAATTATTTAGTTAGATATTAGAAACTTCTGTACGGAGTTGTTTGTTCTCTGCCCCACCTGCTCAAATTTTCTGTCCTGGGGAAAGGGTTGGTTTTCAGGTCGTCCAACTTCCTGCTCCTGACCATCTGCTTTCCTTTTACTCTCAGCTGTACATGGCCGCAAACCCTGGAGATAGTAGAAAAAATGATCTGAGATTATGGGTAACTGCTCAAATGTTGAGACAATTCAATCTGTAACAGCAGTCATTAAGACAAGAAAACAACTGAATGTTCACTTGAGAAAAGTCCTTTAAATAGAATAGTAAATAGTATTTATGTAAGTCTAATGTCCCAGTAGACAATATTTGTACCTTTTCTACTTGATTTGTTCTTTATGATTCTGGATTTTGATTTAATGATACCAGTTTCATGAGATGTTCATGTTAAAGATTCACTGTATATAATAGGTCATTTTACATCTGGATTCTTCAGTATTAACTCTAACTCTAACTAAAAGCATGTTCTAAAAAAACATATGACAGTACAGGACAGATCAGTTCTTGCAGTGTGCTTTTTATTTCTTTGCAGAATTTCAATATACTTGCACAATGACAAATATTCTATTCTGCTCTATTTTTTCTTTTTCTGTGGCTAAATAAATTCTGTGGCATTTTTACACATAGAATTATTTCTAATTTACATCAACTGTTATATTTTAAACTGCACAACCACTAGTGTCACATATCTGCCTTGCTTTTCCATGATATGAAGATGTGTGGCTTTAAGTAAATAACTCTCCAGCATCATCTTACACATTTGACAACATATTACATGTATTTGACCACTTGGGGGCAGTCATAAACTATATACAGAGCACTGAACGGTCAGCCCCAGATAGTCAGGCACTAATTAAATATGGCGGTAAAAACTAGACGGTGTAGTCATAGCAAAAGTAACCTAATCCGTTCTAAAGTAGTAGCACACTGTACATTTTAGGCCTTTAATCCCAATACACATGCATTACACATGCATCAAAAGTGACACAGATACTTCATAGCTGTGACAGCTCTAGGTGTTTCACAAAATGCCTTTTATTTCATGATGTTTGCATCCACCTAAGATGTGTGTTGAGATGCATTAACATACATGGCAAGATAAGAAAATGTGTGAAAGCAGCTTTAGGATGGTAAGAAAGTAATTAGGGAAATAATGGTTTAAACTAGACATAAAACATAATCTCTCTCAAATTAGCACAAGTTATCATCTCTTCTTTAGTCAATTAACATTTCTGTCTATCATATTAAATTCAAATTAAAATAAAGAATTCCCTAATATTTGTAGCAAAAGTCAGTGTTCACCATGTTTCCTGAAGGTAATTTTATCCAAAATTGCAATGTTGTCTTAAAAATGTCAAAACCAGAAACCTTATTAGAACAAAAGGACCTCACTGTAGATGGTGGTCAGGGTTTAAGCAAACCTGACTGAATAGAGTTGCTGAGTTTCGTCTTACCAGCTGTTTTTCTGCTCTCAGTTTATACTGGTTGGCCTCCTGTTTCCTCTGCAGGTATTCGTTACGAGCTGCAGCCACACTAACAGACAGAACAGGTGAATGTGAACGCGTGTTACAATGGGAATGGTGAAGTAACTGAGATTCTAGGTCTTACCAAAAACAAGATAAAACTCACTGAAGCTTTCCATGAACAGTACAAAAGTCTGCAAACTATTTATTCCAACGTGGCGTGAAATTATTGCCAATTTAGTTTTTATAAATCTAGATTTAATATAAATATTACATCAGATGAATCAGTTTCTAAACAAGTGTTTTTGTTGATCTTGTAAAGAATTTTTTTTTAGAAATCTGTAACTTTTTTTGCCACCCACAGCTGGTACGGTTCCACAGGTGGACCGTCTTGTTCCTCATGCTGCAGCTTCACATCCGTGACTCGCTCCTGGGGCATAGGAGCAGGATTAGGAGCTAAAGGTGGAGCACCAGCAGGAATGTCCTTATCCCTCCTCTGAATGACATCCAGTTGGGCGTGGTAGTGCTGGTAATGGCTTTCAGGCTGCCTCCCATTGAACCTGTAGCTAGAAGTACAACACATATTCACTCAGAAGTTTAAAAATGACTGGACTGTGATATGCACAGATCTCTTATCAGGGCAGTTTTTTAATCTTTTTCACTTTTTCAAAAAAACTGCGTCTAATCTTTTTAACATATAATGTCCTTTACTTGCATATCAATATTTTCACTTTCTCAAACATCTTTGAGATTAACCATGATCAGAGAATTAGGCAATAAACATTTACTAAAAATTGACATAACTAACACAGTAGCATCAGATAAGATTTAATCAGTTTTGAACAGGTTTTTACTACCCACTTCTGAATTCCTGCAAACCCTCTGTCTCCGACTGGTTTGGCTGCTTTTTGATGGAGAAGCTGTAGTAGGACATAAATACAAAGTTCAAACAACAGAAACACAAATAACCCTGATACATATAATGCTGTTTAATACTTTGTGAGGAGGGGCATTCACTCTGAACAGGACTCTATAGTCTGGCTTAGCAGTCGGTCTCCTGCCTGCTGCCCCCGGCCTCTCTGCTGCTCTGGCCTTCTGCATCTTCTCTGGACAGCAGCGGAGAAAAAAATGGCTTTTAAGTTATTTGTTTAGGTTCCATTATCATATTCAGTAACTTCTACTAATGATGTTTGTTGGAGCATGATGTTTAAATTTCAGTTTATTTCTTCAAATAAAACCTACTAAGTTTTCACATTTAGAGAACCATGTGTTTTTTTAACCTTACTGTGTTCTTTAAGAGGTTGTTATTTCATTAAAACAATACATTTCATGTAAGAAGGCAACCAAAGAGTGGAACTTAAAGTGTTGATAGATGCTTGTTTGTCACTGTGTAGAAGACTCAGAACCTTAAACACAAGCTGCAAAAGACACATTGTCTTGATGTCACCAAAACTCCATCAAGATTGGCTAAGATAAAACTCCGATCTACCCCCATTTAGCTTGTTTTTCATGTACTCTCTCACTGCAGAATGCTGCACAAAACTGAAAAAGTAGTTTCCTTTGCAATGTCTGCAAACAATGCATAATAATAACTGAATCAACAAAAAGTAAAAGCATAAACTTTGGAAAGATCTAACTTGCAAACATGTTTCTCAAAGTCACAATTAGGTTTTTCATATTCTCACAAGGCACTAAAAGTCACACTGCATTATTAATAGTGGATATCATTTTTATTGTAGGCTTAATGTTTACATAATTGTCTATGCCAAAACCATCCCAGAGCCATCTAGGAGAGTTACATTTACATTATCAGAGGTCAATGAACTCTTGCAGTTACTTGATAAAAAAGAAAGGACTGTTGATGAGTTTTCGCATGGTACTTTGTGCTGAATTACCTGCTGGGTTTGTTGCTCCTGTTCTTATTTTAGCAGCTTCTGATGCAGCTGCTGCTCTGTTTCGATGGGAAGCCGCATGGTTAAACTCCTCCTGCATCATCAGTAAACACCAGAAACCACTCGCACCCACAAAAACATGTGCGTACACTGACAGCTCATAAGACACCATTTTTTCTGAAAGCTAATAAGAATTTGACAGATTTTATGAGAATAAAACAGCGTCTTAACTTCTTAACATGAATCCATCTGTTCTATTGAATCCTTACAGTTTTTTTCGAGAGATAATTAGTCAACAAACAGCAGCATAAACACCAAGGAATGCAGCAGACAAGTCAGGGATGAATTTAAACCAGAGTTAGGTAACAAAACAATATCACAAGCTTTGAACATATAATGAAGCACTGCTTACTCCATCATCTAAAATCAGAATCAGTATGATACCACTGCAGTCCTGCTAAGACAAGGCTGTTCACCTAATTTAACAGACTGGGCAAGGAGAGCATCATGGTGTGGGAACTACCACTGAACATGAAAAATGGTGAAAAATGGCAACAGCAACGTCCTGCTGGCAGGGAAGTTGACTGGACAGAGTTGATTTGGAAGAAAAGCTGTTAGAGGCTACAAAAGACTGGAGACTGGGACAGAAGTTTACCTTCCAAAAGGACAATGACCTAAACATACAGCTAGAGCTACAGTGGAATAGCTTAGATCAAAGCATATTTATGTGTGAGAATGGCCCAGCCAAAGTCCAGACTTAAATCCAATAGAGAAATCTGTGACAAAATTTGATAAATGATGTTTACAGACTCTCTCCATCCCATCTGACCGAGCTTGAGGCTGGTTTGGCAAAGAATGGGAGAAAAAATTCAGTCTCTAGATATAGAAAGCTGGTAGAATCTTACAGCTTTAATTGCAGTCAAAAATGGTTCTATAAAGTGAATACACTTTCCAGATTTCTATTTGCAAATAAATTAATAAATAAATAAAAACTATGTTTCTTTTTTCTTCCACTTCAAAATTATAGACAACTTTATGCTGGCACCAGTTCATCGCACAAAATGAAGTAAAGTTTTGCTTTGTCCTGGCACTGTATATAGACAAAAAAAACCCAGATATAATCTATTTATGTTTCCTTTTAAGTGATTTTGTTTTTGTCTCATATTTGTATATCTTTTCAAGCAAGGCTACAATTTATCATCTACATTGTTTCACAAAGATGATAGTTTAAACAACTGATCAAGTAGTAAATCTGACCCATTACCTCAGTATTGAGGTGTTTGCTGACGTGCTTTTCCAAGAAGGGTCGTCGGAGGACTGAGCTCACTGAGGGACGATCACGGGGGTTGACCTGATCAAAAAACAACAACTATAAACCCCCAAAAAACACATGTAATGCAATTTCTGGTGATTCCCACAATATCTATATCAGAAACTTTTCCAAAGGATGAAATAAGAAATCACAAGATCATAAAATTACTGTGTTTAATAATATTAAAGTCATTGTGTTGGGTTTATCACTTTAGTTCATACTAAAAAGCTGGTTGTTCTCTAAAGATAACATTAGCTGTTTAGCTGTGAACTGGTTAGCACAAGCTAGTACCAGGTATGTTCCACAATCACACTTTGACCAAAGAATTAGTCAGAAAGTCAGCATAGAGAGGCTGACTGTATTGTATTGTTTTTTATCAACAAGAATATTTGTTTTTACAATTCCAATCGTTTTACAGATTAGAAGGTTTTTGTCTTCTTTTTTTAACCTGATTATTTTTAACGCAAAATAAAACAAATGAAAATCCTCCAGGACTGCAGGTTGGCGTTGTTAGCACTCTTCCCCTCCCTGTGACCCTGCAAGGATAACCCAATATAGAAAATGGATCAATAAAAATAATTTGTTTAAAGGCAAATATTACTATATTATAAATCTTTATATTTAATAATCCAGGTTATGAGTTATTCTTTTCAGTCTGCTCTCAACATTGGATATTATAGTCATTTTGAACCCATAATTTGGGATAAAAATCTAATTCAGTATGCTGGGTGAAACCCACAACCCAACTGTGATGTGTTAAATCAACCCCGACCTAATTCGGTCAATATATGAGTCATCAAAGTACCCTAAACTGGGTTGTTTTTAACCCAGCAGTTTTAGAGTGTGCTGACAAAAAGAAACCTGTTTTTTTTAGAAGAAATTAAGAACTGTGTATAGGGTATTCCTAATAACAGTGGTGTGGGCTACAATTTCTCCAGTGGACAATAGTGACTCTATCACAAGAAGGTCTGTCCAATATCCTAAACAGCTGTTAAAACAGTTTGTGACATTCTGTCATTTACACCTCCTGATTATAACTTAATCCAACCTGCTGCTGCCAAAGCCCTAACAAGAAAGAACAAGTATAATCCCATAATACCAGTTCTTTGATCCCTAAATTGGACACTAAATTGTACTGACTTTCATTCAAGTCATAATATCGGCTCCATAATCTCTGTGAAATTCTCACTTCTTATGAATTCTTTAGGAATATCAGGTCCAACTGAGATACCTCGATTAAGTTAGGAATGATAACTGGAAAAACTGTGAAACCCCCAATTAACTCAAAAATCTCCAACAGTGAACCAAAACATAATGAAGTATTATAATTCTTCTCTTTGCCAGCTGTAAAGCTTTGTCTTAAAGCATTTTTTCCATCAAAGTTATGGTGTCTTGTAGGTTTAATGTTGTTAAAATAAGCTAAAGCACTAAAAATTTATTTTCTTATTCTAAAAATGTAGTGAAAGAGGAAACTAACAAATGCCAAAGGGAATTATATAAATAAGTACATTACTAAAATTCAAAAAATGTGTAACATTTATTGTTTACTACTGACTAAACTAACACTTTTGTATGGTGAGTCATTTCCAACCTTATATAACTGATGCTCATGTCAAGAGCTGATTAAAATGTTCTTGTTTGTACCTGCTGTGTAACTTCACTTGTTTGTGTCATATTATGTAAACTCTGCAACAAAAGACAGACGAATGTGTCTGACCTTGAAGAGCTGGGTAACCAGCAGACGAAGGTCGTGAGAGTAGCGGCTGGGTACAGGTGTGTAGCGGCCTCTGCAGATTTTGCTGACCAGCTGCCTCAGGCTGCTGCCCTCAAACTGTTAGTGGAGACCCACAATTAGTTAATAAGAAAGAAAAAAAAGGAGTTAATATTCATTTAATCTAAGAACAGTAAATCTTGAAAGGAGGATGGAGGCTGAAAACAGTTAAATGCACTTTGTACATTATAGCAGTGAATGTTTTACATGTTTAGCTTCTTCAGCACTCTTGGATTACAATGCTTCTCTACAGTATCTATACTCCTTTTAGATTTAAGGATATTAATGTGTTAGAATGACCCAGTCAGTTTCCCAATCTTAATCCAGTTCTGAAACTGTTGCAAGACCAAATCTTTCCCCTAATATAATTTTTGTTTTCAGTGTGCGTTGGACTCCACTAGGGCTGTCCCTTGTCTTTGATCTCATTTGTGATATTCATGGATAGGATCTCGAGTTGTAGTCTTGGAGGAATGGGTGTCTGGGAGCCTTCGGGGTCTCAACATTCCTTTTTGCGGATGATGTGTTTCTGTTGGCATCTTTGGGCTGTGACATCCACCAGACACAGGAGCAGTGGCCAGGGTGAGAGTCAGCTTCAGACCATGGTTCTTACCCAGAGAACAGTGGCACCCTCAAGGGGGGCATGGCACCCTCTTGAAAAATGCATGTCATAGAAGGGCATACAGAGCCATCTTCTTCAATGAAGACATCAATGTAAAACCCAATAAATGAATAAAAAACAAAACAAATAAATAAATAAAATATTTTTTTTCTTTTATGCTCTGCTCCCCTAAAATTTTTCCTGGCCTGGTCTTACCACCCTTATGAAAATGTTCTGGCCACTGCCAGAGATGGGTGGACTGCTCCTTCTGGGTTGTGGGCCTTGACTCAAGTAGAGGAGTTCAAATATTCTTGGTGTCTTGTTCACTAGTGACGGTAGAAAGGAGCAGGAGATGGACAGACAGTTTGGGGTATCGTCTGTAGCAATGGGGATGCTCCGCTGGTCTGTCATGGTGAAGAAAGAGAGATGAACCAAAACGCGAAGCTCTCAATTGATTGGTCCAGCTACACTTTAACCTTCACCTTCCCCCCTGGACACCTCTCTTTGGACATTCCCAAGGCACGTCCCACCAAGAGGAGATAGGAGAAAAACCTAGAACTTACTGGAGGGATTATATGTCCTTTCTGGCATAGGGACACTTTAGAATCCCCTACAATGAGCTGGGGAATGTCTCTTTGGACAGGGATGTCTAGGTTTCCCTTCTGAACCTGTTACCCCAACAACCCAATCCAATGGATGGATGAATAGATGGATGGTGTTACAATTAGCTTAGCATTTGTGGAGCTGTGTAAAGCACTTGCTGATATGGCGAAGCTTACTGGATGTCTCAGGCTGCAGAGTTCATAGAGGACACAACCCAGAGACCAGATATCTCTGCAGAAGCAAAAAACACAAACAAAAGCAGATATTTATCAAACTCAGTCAGTTTTATAGAGACCGCGATTATAATGACACTGTTTCACAAGCATCCTCCCTATTAAGGATCTTTAGGTCATTACACAACATGCCATTGAGTACATCTTACATACTGTGTGACATGCTACCAGTTGAAAAAGTGTGCTGAGATAGAGTTTATCATTATATCGCACCCTTCAGCTAAAGTCATAAATCTGAAGGGAAAAAACCTCCAAAGTTAAATGCAGTAAAATTAGATAACAGACAGAAAAGTCTTGTGAAAAAAGAGTCTTCAGGAATTTGTGGGGTGGGGGGGTTTGGCTCAGAGTCAAGTATGTGTATGACTGCACTTCGACTTTTGGTGAGGAGGATAAAGGCAAACTGTTCAAGAGGTTCAAATTATTTCAGACTTGAGTTAAAAATCCGCCTCAAAATGTTGCTATTCAGAATCTTGAGCAGAAAGAAGAGGAACTAAGTCTGTCCTCAGCTTCACCAAAACAGGATGACAGAAAAGAACAGATGAAATAACCAAGAAGCATTAGTTTGAGATGTTTAGATAAGAAAATTTGGTTATTAACTGACACCTCTGTTTGTGTCTGCACATGCTGTCAGAATAAAATCCCCTCTGGGTGGATTGCAGCTCTAGTAGGTCATAACAACATCATTACACAACTGTGGCTTATTATTGCAGCCACACATGAAACACCAACAGAGACAGACATGAAAAACGATACACTTAAATAAGGTCAGACCCCATTTGACACAGTGTTCACTAAACTCCGCCCGTGTAGAGCCACTGTCCAATCGTAGTGTAGCCATCACGAGTGGGCAGAAATTTTGGACTGATTTCAAACAACTTCCCCCTCATTCTAAGGAGTTTTATTTCATGGCTAATTCACTTATCACTTGGAGGTACATTAGCCATTTTTTCCATGCTGAGAGAACCACTGAAAAACTGACCATAGGTTCCAGCACACCAGTAAACTCTTTCTGAGGATGATGTCACTAACCTGTTTATGATAAAGTAGTTCTTGTAAAAAAAAAAAACAAACCTTAAATATAAAAGTTAAACACCACAGAAATATTCCTGATGTGTTGGCTTCGATATGGAGTGATGCGAATGTTGTTGAGAATATATTTTTCCGTCAGTGTTATTGATTATTGACCTGGCTATAACAATCTTGTGCCAAATATTAGAATAGAAAAGAAACAACCCTTATTGTCCCTCAGTTGGGAAATTCTGGTGTACCAGCAGGAAAGTGACAGGCAAGTTGAAGCGTGTAGACTAACATAAAGGTAAAAACAGAAAAACATAAAGTAAGAATAGTAGACTGTACAGTAAGAGCAAATTTACAGAATGAAAAGAATACTGTGCAGGTATTAAAAATAGCATACTCACATCCAAAAAAATGTGAAATTGTGTAGGATTGTTTAAAAAATGTGCATAAAAAGCAACAGCAAGCTATTTACAAGAAGTGGAAAATTTGTAAAAGTTGTAAAGATGAGGGGTTCTGTTGGCAAAAAGGCTTCAAATCTTTATATCTATGTTTAGATCTGAAGTAGCTAAAAAGATCTGGTGTTCCTCAAAGTGAAAATAAAAATTAAAATGTATTTTTTTAACCACACTTTTACGAAAGGGACTGTTTTGGGACTAAGGATAGCAAAGATGATGTTCTGAAGGATGCAGTGGACCTTTAATATATCACTTTCACAAGCAATCACTAGTAAGAGTAAACAATAAGGTGGTATTAGCATCACAATGAGGGTCTCCTTTGCTGCCAGTGGTGCTAGTGTATTGCACAAAGTGAATGGACTAATGAGGAGCAAGGACTTCTTTAAAATACTTCAACTTCACTTCAAATCAACAGCAAGATGGATGAAACTTGAACACAACTATTCTGGGAAACAATTTCAAACACAGACCAATTCCTAAACCAGTTTTGGAATACATAAAACTAAGCAAATGACCCGATAAAAAGTTTACATAAACTAGTTCTTAATATTACGTATTCCCTTTTCTAACATCAATGACAGTTTGAAGTGTTTTGGGTTAGGTGGATGAGGCACTGTTTTCTTAGAAGCTGCCCATTCATCTTGACAGCAAGCCTTCATTTCAGTTGTAAGAACTGCGTGCTTTAGATCTCCCCAAACAAACTCAGTGATATTAAGGTGAGGAGACAGAGATGGCCAATCACCTTCATTTTCTTCTGCTGTATTCAACTTGGCCATGTGTCTTCGATCACTGCTTCCAGGCTGTTGACTCTTTTTATCTGAAAATCCTGGAGGGGAACTCCAGGATTTTCAGATAAAAAGCTTCATTCATCTTGCAGCTAGTTTTGACCAAGTTCCCTGTGCCTTTGTAGCTCAAACATTCCCAAAAACACCATTGATCCATCTCCATATTTCACAGTGGGAATGGTGGCCTAAGGACTGTAGATTAGCATTCTTAATTCCTTTTTATATCCTTTTCCTATTTTGTCATTTTCAATCTTAATCTGCAGATTCTTTAATAATTGTTTGGCTTTCCCCATGGCTTGAAATCCAGAAACCTTAGTGTAACACAGGATGAAACATGAGGGGATCAGTCAGGAGAACCAGAAACCCATCGGCTTTTTATACAACCATACTTATTACAAACAGATTATTAGCACAACTGTAAAATGAACTCATCATCCATCAGCTTCAGACTTCTACTTATTAAATCCAGAGAAATGCATTGTTGGTTTTGTCCCCATTGTTAATGAGATGGCCTAATTCATTTTTGTAACTTCTTTTCTGCATGAACATGTCGATTACTAGCCTGGCTATTGCCTTCCTATGCAATTCTCATCTCCCTTCAGTGCTCCGTCTGGGATTTCTCCCATTGAGCTGGATTACTCCTGTTGAATTTCAACTGGGCCAATCAGCTCACAGAAGGAGTTGTTCACGATGATGTCAATTTTCTGCGCTGTTTTAGAATTGTAGCCTGCCTGTAATTTTGGAATGGCTGTGAAGGAATTGAACAAAGCCATTCAGTGCATGTTGGCCACACTTTCAAATATTCAATTAATTTTAACAGCCATTTCATTCAGCTCAGCCTTTCTCTCTTCACTGTGGGGGATGGTTGTTTACAGCGCAGACAATTTCCAGTAAGTTTCATAGCGTCAAACTGGCGCATTACAAACATCATAGGCAAACATTAGTGATCGGGTAAAATGTAAAACTTCTCGCCTCCAGCAAGCAATCGTTTCTCAATAGCCAAGGGTCCAGATCCTCTGTACAAAGCAAAGCGTAGAACATGGGGCTGCTTTTTACCAGACTAGTCAAATAAACTTATAAGAAATAACTGTACTACCATTATCAAACCATTCGACATGCTGTCTGGATTTTGAGCAAACAAGAGCATCTTTAGCTACACAATTTTCTTAAAGGTAGACTGAGTTTTAATTCAATTCAAATTCACAAATACATTATTTATCCCAAAGGGAATTTAAAAAGAATGTTGTACAAACATTTTATAGTCACAACAACAATGTAAACAACTGATAACTAAAGATAACTAAAATGAATATTGGGGATCACAGGGGCAACTGTGTTGCCCAGGCGTACATACGTTTTGTTGTTGTAGGGCCGACTCTCGCAGATCTCTGGTGAGAGGTAGTATGGTGTCCCGACACAGGTCCTGGCCATCTCCAGGGTGCTAAACAGTAAAAAGAATAATCAGCAAAACCTCAGTTACACCTCAATATGGAGAAAGTGGATACTTGTTCAAAGTGGAAGGATGGTTAGTTTTAAAATATGAACTTTAAGGCCATAAAATATTTATCTAATATTTATTTTGAGTAGAAAATCTAATTTGAGAAGCTAGCTAGACAAGAAATTTTGTTATACTGTCTTTCTTTAATTTTTTATATCTGTATATCTGTAAAATGGTTCCTCTTCACCCAGCATATAGAAATAAGGCTGTCATGCCAAAACAAAATACCTTCTTTTTCTGTCTTCTACATCCTTCTACTTTATATGTAAAAAAAAAAAAAAAAAAACACTAAAAGATAAAGAAACTTGTCCTTCTGTTCTGTACAGACAAGCATTGCACACTTTATCATACTGTTAAATCGATTGTCGGCAACCAAATGCTACCAGCCAGCTACCATTTCTACACTCATGTGTTTACATGTCCGGGTTGACAGTTTGAGGAATGATAATCAGTTGTTTGGAGCTCTTCCATGAGTTACAGTGGACTCACTGACAGGCAGCTGCACTGTGTGTGTGTCTGTGTGTGTGAGGATCACACTTACTTACTTATTCAAAATTCTTGCAATACCAAAGTCCCCCAGCTTTACTTTCATCCCTCCGCTGGTTAGGAAGATATTCTAGGCAAGAGGGAAAGCAGGAATGAAGACACATTTGTGTGTGTGTGTGTGTGTGTGTGTGTGTGTGTGTGTGTGTGTGTGTGTGTGTGTGTGTGTGTGTGTGTGTGTGTGTAAACTGATATGACTGATGAAAGAGAGGGATGGTTGTGAACAGAAATGCAGTCTGTTGTCAGTCTTGCTGAGTTATTCTAGGAGCTGGCACAGAGAAAGGTCTTTGTTCAGAGCAACACTGATCTCAGGACAGTTCAGCTGTACAGTTAAAGAGCTCTGTAATGATAATGCTTGTTAATTAACAAGCTTAACACCAGAGACAAGATGCTCACAATGTATATAGACACCAAGCAATATATGGTTCACAAACTGCCTTTTCCAAAGCTGAAGTACCACAGCACAAAATCTCTTTTTCTCCCATTTTTCCCATAACATCAGACATTTATAAGCAACTGGGCAACTGTAAAATTGACCAACAAGCACAATGAGTGTGCAAAACAATGTATAAAATAATGTCATCAGATCAGGATGCCTTTTTCCAGTTATTTTAGAGTACTAGTACTCAAGTTCATTCCATATGAAGCTCCATTCCTTTTTCGCTCAACTCTGATTTTTCCACAACATGATGCTGCCACTCCCATGTTTTAACATGAGTCTGATGTGGTTCAGGATAATATGAAATTTGTTCCATTTCATATTAATAACGGCTGTTGAAGTAAAGGAGGCCGAATGCAAATGAAAGGAGAGGTTTTCAGAGTATCATTTAAAAAGAAAAACTGAAAACCATGCACCAGTATTATTTTCCTTTAAATTCATGATGATACACTACTTTGTGTTGAACTATTGCGTAAGATCCCAATAAAATAGATTGAAGTTTATGGATGTAACATGACTTTATAAAAGTTTAAAGGTTAAGAATACTTGAGATTAAATTGACTAAACACACAAAATGAAAATACAAATTGCTGACTTTGAAATTTTAAAACTTCATCCTAAGTCACTTTTAGTTAGTTGAAAAACAAACTGTCCACAAGTTCAATAGAGGCAAGACTGAGTCCAAAAGCAGCTTAAAACTACACCTCAAATCCACAGTGGAACTTTTATAAAACTGTAAATAATGAAAAACTGAATTTGTAATGAGCAGGAGAGGTTGTGTTACTCTGAAATGAGACACAGATGTAAGGTAGAAGTTTTGGTGAATGATATAAATGAAATTTCCATTACAACATATTATTGACCTTACTGTGAGTGATGCAGTTTAAACAGAAGATAATTCTTTTTTTCTCATAATAAAGTCATCAAATTGACATGCAGGAAAATACACAACATTAAAATCCCTGTTTGCTTGTTTGTTGTTATAAAACAAATTATGCAAAGTAAAGAAAGTGATTCAGTGATCTTTGTTTTATTTTTAGTTTTTCTTTTAAGTGTGTTTCACTTAAAGCTGCCTTGGAGTAAGGATGAGCTCATTTTGATCATAAATGAACTAGACTGAGGCGGGATGAACACCTGAGATTTGATGTCTCTGTGAAGAATCTTCCTGTCGTGGATGTGTTTGAGGCCCAGGCAGATCTGAATGAACCAGTCCACAATCTGAGAAACACAAAGTTCAATTTTACTCTCCGTCTGGTTTTTTATTTCAAAAAGGAAAATACTTTTTTCTTCCCTTTTCACAGGCAACTCAACCTTCAGTAACACTCAGTTTCAGATTTCAGCAAGGATAGGTGAGGTTTAGGTAATGTTACCCAGTACCTGCACCTCTGAGAAGGGAATTCCTCTCTGCATGTTGATCTTCTTCAGCAGATCTCCTCCATCACAGTATTCCATCACTATATACAGGCTACCTTTTTCTGCAGAGGGAAAAGTTTTCTAAGAGGTTTGTTTCTGACAGGAAATTAGACAGGCGTCTCTCAAAAGATAATAAAACAATGTGACAGGATTATAAATGTTAGTTTAAACCTAAATCTACCAGGGATATGAATAATTTAGGGTCGAATTAGACTTACACTCATCAGGGGACTTATTAAATGCTCTGGGAAGAGGATCTGCTCTCACCTTGAAATGTAGCGATGAAAGAAACGATGTTGGGATGTTTCATCTGTGACAGCAGAATCACTTCTTTCTTAGAGGCTTCTGTCTCTTTTGCTGACATCTGAAGAATAAACATACATAACAGTCAATGAGACAGCCCTAAAAGTGAACGGAACTATAATAACAGAGGGTTTCCTAAATCAGTTCAGTTTTATTATTAATGTTACTATCGACCCATTTTTTTATATTCCAACATATTTCTCATATATCTCTTCCAACTTTGTATTTTTCCACAAATTTTTTCCAAGAACCTGAAAACTTTCTGTACATTTTAATGCATTGTCTCAAAAAAAATCCCGGTTTTATTCAAGACAAAATCTAACTGTAGGGTCACATATTTATTGTTTGTGCAGACTGACAGAGCAGAAACATTTTTCCAGATGATAGTGGTAAAACTAATCATATTGTACAATGGTGGTAAAAAAAAAAAAAAAAAAAAAAAAAATTATATTGTTGTAAAATTAGAGATAAATATCCTTTAATATTTATATAAATATTAGAATTCAGTCAGTAATTTGTTGTTACAAAATCCCTCGTCCCCAAAAACTACTTAAAAACAGTAGAAGTTCAACATGCTTAATTCCTTGATTGTTGTTCAGTTTAGACATGTACTAAGCAGAGTTGCCTGCAGACAGTGTTTGGCTGTTACTGTACCTTCCTGAGACTGATCTGTTTCACCACACAGTGCCTGTCTCCATCTCCTCTTTTGTCTCTGACGAGTAAGGCTCTCCCAAATGCCCCTTCTCCAATCTGCCGGATAACCTCATAGTCATTCATAACACCTGGAAATGCTGCGACGCACACAACACAGAAAAATCACGGAGGTTTTAGCTGTGGCAGAAACATATGCAAGCTGTTTGCTATAGCAAGTTCTTGTAATCAATTTACTCTTTTGAAATATTTCAATTTAAGATCAATTTAACGTGTGTTAGCAGCAATCATACCATGCTATGACTATTTTACAGGGAAGGATACTACTGTGAACTGATTTGTTGATTGGTCCTCTTCACACACACACATACAGACTCATTCAATAAACTGGAATATTATTGAATAGCCCATTTCTTTCAGGAACTTTATCACTTAATGAAACACATTATATAGATTAATGACACACGGATGGACATTTCAAAGCCTTTATTTCTATTAATATGATGATTTTCTGGTTAAAGTTAATGAAAACATGACATTCAAAATTAGAATACTATATCAGACCAATAAAAAAAAAACTATTTTTAACACAGAAATGTAGCCTCAATGAATGTATGTTTAATACCCCCTTACAGGTTGTCAAATTTTATTTTAAGGGACTTTTAATCTGATAAATGAGCCTCAATGGAACACAAGTTCTAATTCATTGAATATATCTATAGATATATATAGATATATCTATAGATATATCTATATATATCTATAGATATATCTATAGATATAGATATATATCTATATCTATAGATATATATATCTATAGATATAGATATCTATAGATATAGATATAGATATATCTATATATATGGTGGTGGGGAAAAAGTGTTTGCTCTTTCCTGATTTCCTTTTTTTTTTTTTTCATGTTTGTCACTCTATAGTGTTTCAGAACATCAAACCAATTCAAATCTTAGTCAAAGACAGCACAAGTAAATACAAAATGGAGTTTTTAAATGAAGATGTTTATTATTAAGGGAGAAAAAGTGACCACTTTCTCGAGCCACACACAGGCCTGATTACTGCCACACCTGTTCTCAATCAAGACTTCACTTAAATAAGACCTGCCTGACAAAGTGAAGTACACCAAAAGCGCCTCAAAAGCTAGATATTCTGCGATCAAAAGAAATTCAGGAGCAAATGAGAAAGAAAGTAATTGAGATCTGTCAGTCTGGAAAAGGTTACAAAGCCATTTCTAAAGCTTTGGGACTCCAGTGAACCAGAATGAGAGCTGTTATCCACAAATGGAAACAAGTTTACATACACTAAACAGAAAGACCCATATGCCTTATTTTCCTCTATATCTGAAGTTAAATCAGAGCAAATTTCTCTTGCTTTAGGTCAGTTAGAAATACCAAAATCCCTTTTATTTGCTAAATTCTAGAATAATGAGAAAGAATATACCAGATATTTATTTATTAATGTCTTCATTAATTAAAGTCTGAAATCTACTTACAGAATGATTACTGTCTCTTTAAACAATTAGTGAAAGCTTAGATGGTGTTGTCATGGCTTTGGAGAGTTCTGATAGGTGAACTGACAACTAAGTGAATTCTAATATAAAATTCCCTTCTCACCCTCCACGGGTGGTCTTTCTCAACCTCTGAGCTCGGGTCCTCTACCAGAGGCCTGGGAGCTTGAGGGTTCTGCGTAGTATCTTGGCTGTGCCGAGAACTGCGCATTTCTGGACTGAGATGTCTGACGTTGTTCCTGGGATCTGTTTTAGCCACTGCTCCAGCTTGGGGGTGACTGCCCCGAGGGCCCCGATGACCACAGGCACCACTGTGGTCTTCACCTTCCAGGCCTTCTCCAGTTCCTCTCTGAGGCCCTGGTATTTCTCCAGTTTCTCGTGTTCCTTTTTCCTGATGTTGCAATCGCTTGGTATTGCTACATCCACCACAACGGCTTTCCTCTGTTGTTTATCCACCACCACGATATCCGGTTGGTTCGCCATTACCATTTTGTCTGTCTGGATCTGGAAGTCCCACAGGATCTTAGCTCGGTCATTCTCCACCACCTTTGGGGGTGTGCCCCACTTTGATCTCGGGGCTTCCAGTCCATATCCTGCACAGATGTTTCTGTACACTATGCCCGCCACTTGGTTATGACGTTCCATGTACGCTTTCCCTGCCAGCATCTTGCACCCTGCTGTTATGTGTATAACACATAACAGCAGCACACACACACACACACACATATATATATATATATATATATATATATATATATATATATATATATATATATATATATATATATATATATAAGTTAGAGTTAAGATCCCTATTCAGTTCAACATATCTGTTGCCATGGATACGGAAACACAGTTCGCAAGCTGACTACACTTCCTTCGTTCGGAAGGAGAATAAAGCTTAGCCTTCCTTTTTAACACTTTTAATAAATAAGTTTACTCACTGTTTTGGAACTTCACAGAAGCAGTAGTTACATAGTTGAAAGAAAAAACACCAATAACAAGTTGAAAAGTCGTGAGACGTCAGTGTAATGTCTTGTCATTCGTTAAAAAAAAAAAAAAAAAAATTACTGTACGGCAAGCTAGAGAAGGTGCAGCAGAGGATACTGGGAGCTGTAGTCGTTTTCACACTGTGGATAGAAATCTAAGGATTCCTTTCACAACCGTGAATTAAACTTTGTTCAAAATCTTGGAAATGTTGTGACTTTTAAAAAGCAAATAAAAAATATTTTAGTGAGGAAATAACGCTCCTTTAAAATGCCATAATTTGGCAACCAGTAATTTTTTTTTCTTTTTTCAAAAGGATACACTGAACATCTGTCCAGTGCAGCCCAGATAATATGCTGCCACCTAAATGACAAAGAGATCCTGTCCTTTACAAAGAGCTGACATTCAAAGACACAACAGTTATTTAAATCTTCAGAACAAGAGCAGAGATTTTGGGCATTATTCACAGCTCATTTTGCTGTTGTCACATTCAAGTCATCACACCCCAGAAAAACCTCCCTAGCAGCTCTCAACTGTGCATGTAACCATCACAAGGTCTGTTACTGCACCTGTAAAAAGTTCCTAAAAAGTAATCCCTTCAGACTGTGTAGATTGATTTTACATTAACATTTGAGGTTGGAACACATAAAAAAACAAAATGTGTTCCAAGGTTTGCATGTGAAATTTTACTGATGCTCAAATATCAAAGCTACATAAAAAGTAAAACACTTTAAATATAAGGAGACAGGAACTGTAAGCGGTTCTCTATCAATTACTAACCTGAATATCTGTTAAAACTTGGCAGGCTTATCCTGCATACATCAGCTTACCTAACTTTAGACCGTAAAGAAAGGACTAATGAGTTGGTATGAAATTTCCAATTTTAAAAGAAATGATTACCTTGAGTATCAATACAACAGCATTAAAGTATCAAAATAAATTTTTATACAAAAAGGAAGAGCACCATTTATTGCTACTGCAACAAAAAGATAGTCATTGTAACAACTATTTTACATTTGTTTTTGAAGCATTTATTATTTTTGCAACAAACACAAAATGATAGCCCACTGTAAGTTGCAGTAGTTTTGCATGTTATACTAAGAGTAACAATAGGAGTTGCCATGTCTGCTCTGATAGTGAGCCAGCAGTCAGCTGCTGAACATGTCACTACTTGCTTGCCATCTGCAGTGCTACCTTAATAACGGAGACAGACGGAATTCCTTTAGTTCACATGGCATTATGGTACACGGGTTTTGTATCCCGAAATTTCTGAACAGATTTTCTTTTAAGTGACAGAAAAGTGTAGTAGCCTTCCTTCAGCCAGCTGACCTGTAGTATACAGCAACAGGTGGGGAGGGACAGAATCCAGCTACTTCAGACTTTTTCTGTCATCACATTTAAAGGACTTTAAATGGTGGGTTTTGAAATTCGGTCCAGGAGGCAGCAAATCCAGGCGTCTTACGTGTTGCACATAAAACCTTTTTATTACTGTGGTGGGAGTACATGTAATGTTTCAGTGTGGCACTGATGTGAAAATGCTCCTCTGTACTTTCAAGGTGACCCATTCATCTATCTGCAGCTTAATTCCTGGCCCTTTTCCCATGATCCTCCTGTGTGAAGCCCCCCCCCCCTCCCCGATTAGCACTTTAATCACAAATGAATTTCCACTGTGATCAAATGACACAGGCCTGGAAGCCTGCTGTGGCAGCTGATCCAGTGTCAGTTCTCTGGGGAGGTGATGGCAGTGTCATACATTTCATGATTACACCTGCAGACCGCTTAGATCCATCAAGGGTTGAGGGTCTTGCTTCTGATTAACAGGCTAAGAAACAGTATAGTTAAATCGTCACTTTAAATTAAAGACAAAGCAGACTGCAGAGTTGTTTTTTTCCATTTTTTGGTTTATTGTATTGGTTTGTTCATTTCTTTGAAGAGATTATATACACAAATTAGTACAAGAAAAAGTTATCAAAACTGAAACTTTTAGAAAAACCATTTGAAAAAGACTTTAACATAAGTGTGCTTCCTGTTAGCCCTTACTCCTTTGGGTTTCTCTTTCCATTTTTTTTCTTGTCATTTTAAGAGTTTAAAAAAACAGAAGCACAGTTCTATAATCCTACATTAAGAATGTTTCCAGTTAGGAAATAACTGGCGTAGTATATTATTAGCTACAGCAGACAAAAAAAAAAAAAACATCGTCTCCCTAGACTGTTGAGGTTCAAAAACCAGAATCAGTGGTACAAAGGTTGCCCTGTCTCCTAAGGTTTTATATTTAAACTGAAAGAAGTGCAAATAGTAGATTTACCCATATCTATAAAAGCAAATGTTTGCTATTTCTGCAGCTGTTTTGATTAAAATAATTTATATGTGGATATTCGGCAGACATTAATCTAGCTTCCTAGGTGATTTCAATGCAGAAAAGAGAAAATAAGCTTTACTTTTTTTTTTTTTTTTAAATGACATTCAGTAGATGTTTACCAAACAGCTTCACATTTCACTCCCCTCTCTTGCTCAAACTCTTTATTGCAGAACAGAAAACAGATAGGTGAAGATCAAGAACACAATCTCACTCGGCGCCAGTGACTTTAAGAGCTATGGTGAGGCGTCGAGGCGTCTTAAGACTCGCAGATCAAAGTTTCCACCACAAACTTGTTCTCGAAGTGACGAATCTTGTGACAGTTGAGAGCTTCGCGCTTCTGGATACCTGTGAGACGGAATAAGGTTCTTTATTATGTTGCATATATGGCACTTTGTGTCTTTGTTGAGTTAATGCAGTTGCCTTGGAAAACTATTTACATGCCTTAAAATTTCTTCACATCTCATCTTTCGAACACAAACTTTAATGTGTTTTTCTTTAGATTTTTTTGTGACAGACCAGCACAAGTAATGCATAATTGTGGAAGGAAAAAGTTGATGGGAAGTGGGGTGGAGCTAAACACAGGGTAATCCTGAAAGAACACAGGCTAGAGGCAGCAATGTAATAGTTTAGCTCAAACTGCAGGTATGTGTTATAATGGCCCAGTCAAAGTCCAGACCTTAATATAATTGAGAAACGTTGGCAAAACTTGAAAATGGATGTTCATGGACAGTTTTTTTTTTTTTTTTTTAATCTAATCTGTATGAGCTTGAGCTATTTTGAATACAAATGTATGCCTATTTTTTCTGTTTTTTTTGTTGTAAAACATGTTGAAAACTATGTAATATTTCACAAAATCCCAATAAAATACATTGAAATATCAAGTTTGAAAACATTTAAGGGATGGGGATACCTTACCAAAACACTGGATTTCATCGATCAAGCAAGTGTTATTTTACTGTACTTCTGTTCAATTACCTTATAACTTGCTCAGTATATTGTTCATATGTGTGAGTTGTGTGTACTTTGAAGTAGCTGTAGTTGTATATCTATAAAAGCTACACACCCAGAATTCTGTCTCTGCGCTGCAGCCTGAAGGTTTCTTTGCCACGGCAGAGGTTGTAGATGAAGTACCCAAGGTTGTTGACGTGCTCAAGACGCTCTGTCACCACCATCTCTTCATGGATAAGGTATGACTGGGGCAGGTACGTGCCAGCCTGGGCAGAGAGAAAAGAAAACAAAAAACATAATCTGTCACAGATAAATCTATTTGTCTTTTTTCAGAACATTTTTTCTTCTTCTGTTTTATTCTTCAGTAACGAATGCCCACCATCACAAGAACTTTGACATGACATTCTGGCCTCACACTTAATGCTTTTTTTCACCCCATAGTGACATGAGGCTATATGTGCTACATTTCTTTTAAATTTGCTGTGCAAGGAAATTAACAATATAATTTTTTTTTTTAATCTGTACTCGAGTGTTGGAAGAAAAATGTGACGTATGCATTCCTTTAGGCTTGCACATGCTGCATCAGGCCTTACGAGAAGAGAAAAAAAAAGCAGTTTGAATATCTGTTCAAACATGTCAGGGAGTTTCGAAAACTTCATTTTAGTCACAGTGATTGAGAACAATATCACAGAAAATCAGATCGTTTTTCATTCAGAGCAGCTTCCAAGAAAAACATGTCAAGTTACCCAAGAGGAAATTAGCCTAAATTTACGTCATTGATGGTTGACAGGAAAGCCTTCTGTTACCTTGACATTCATGAGCAGATCCAAAAGATCTCTGGGAGGCATGACGATGGAAGTGTTGAGTGGGATGACGTAGCATTTGTTCAGGTTCAGATCCAGGTAAGCAGTCAACCTCTGAGAGAGGAAAAAACAGCACTTTAAGCAGTAAGTACTAATAGAAAAATGAGCTGTCACTAAGAAGTAGTCGTGGGTGGGAGTAATTCCAGGAACTATTGCTAGTCTGAGTGCTTCCCCATCAAAAGCAACAGATCAATGCAAATAAAAAGTAAGTTGTCCTTTTTATTACAGAGGCAGACATTTACTTTAATCCACTTGTTATCATTTAGTGGTACCAAACATCAGGTTTGAAGATGTGGTGATAACAAAAAGAGCTAACATGAGCTGGAGCTTCACAGCTCTAAAATAAAATAAAATGAAATAAAATAAACATCTTCTATCTGCTCGTCATCCTGGACTCCTATGTGATGTTCGAAGCTTTCTCACCCTCTGGAAGTCATGGACAATATCTGCAGGGTCTCCATCTTCAAAGTCTGGCACAGGCACGTTGATGAGCTCCACCTGCTCCCGCTCCAGCACCCTGATCCTCTCCTCCAGCTGTCGCTGAAAGTTCTTGCTGGGCATCTCCGCCTGTGGAGCGGACAAGAAAAGGAATCAACATGTTTACCCAATTACTTTATCCAGGAGCAATGTGAGCTTCAAAATAAAGCTTCCTGGCAGCTAGTGTTTGTTTTTTAAGGTTATTTCTAAGAATACAAAACAAAACAAACAAAAAACAAACAAACAAACAAAAAAACTAAATAGCTTCAGGGCATATAAATAAACTACTATGGAGGAAATAGAGTTTTCACAAACCTCCTCATCAGGGACCATGTAATCCTCCTCGTTGTAATTCACACCACAAAAGAAGACCTGATCTTCTGGCTTTGATGAGAAAAACAAAACAAACAAAAAAATAAATAAACAGAAAATATTAGACTGAAAAGAAAGATATTGAGATCTTTGACACATAATCAGGAGGTTGTTTCTGTAAACACAGTGTGTGCCTGTGCATTCAGCTTTCCTGCAGATGCGTCCGTTCACATGTTCCATATACTTGTTTATCCACTCGTAGTTGTGAGAGGGCTGGTGTCTATCTCTAGCATTCATATACCACTGTTGCAGCAAGAGGGTCTTGGGTTCGAATCCCAGCCAGGGGTCTTTCTAAATGGAGTTTGCATGTTCTCCGCATGCATGCTTAGAGTTCTCTCTGGGTACTCTGGCTTCTTCCCACAGTCCAAAAACATGACTGTTAGGTTAACTGGTCTCTCTAAATTGCCCTAAGGCGGAGTCTGTGTGGATGGGGCTTGTTTGTGCTGTGTGTCTGTGTTGCCCTGTCCAGCATGTACCCTGCCTTTCGCCCAATGACCATTGGAGATTGGCGCCAGACCCAGCAGGGATAAGCAGGTATAGATAATGGATGGGCAGGAAACATTGTGTTATCAGTGTCTTCACACCTAAGTTCTGTAGAAACCCTGTGGGTTAAGCTGAAGAACAGACGGCATAAGAGGAGACTCAGAATTCTGCCAAAATACCCAAAATGCTAACATCCAGTTGACAACTCAGGTCTATGAAATGACTTGATTCGACATCCTGTATCTTTTTGTTTCCTCACTTGAGGTACTTCCTCACTGCTGTAGGGTCTTTTGTTCACCTCCTGGATGTAGTAGTGGTACAGGTAGGCTCCTGCCACAACCACTCCAGAGAGCATGAGGGCCAGACCCAGACACATGCACCAGCACCAGGTTCGGGAATGGCGACGCACCAGCAGAGCGGCCTCGGCATCCTGCAGGAGAGACGAGAGGTTATCAGTTTTGGTGGATTGCAGCACAGCCTGTTGCTGTGGGGAAAAATGGGGAAACTATTCCCCATGTTATAATCAATCACAGTTTCTTTAAAGAGGACTGACGTTTATCCCTTCCTCTATATTATTTGGCTTAGGTTAGATATTGATATTACACCATTTGAAATTGTTACATGAAAAACACCCCAAAACGGTATATTCCTAGTTGAATTTAGATTTTTTTAAAAAGTCAACATTCTAAAGTCTTTGCCAGCTTTGAGACAGCTGCTGATCTGGGAACAGAAAGGATCAAAGCTTGATCCCAAACAGGCAGGCTTGGGAGTCTGGAAACTCTCCAGAGATAGCCAATCAGAGGCCAGGGTGTGACGGCAGGCGAGAGTGGATCTTTGTGCAAAAACAAACACTTTTTTTATTTGATCAGATGAAGGTTTCATGTGTTTTTACAGGAACATAGAGAATGGGGTGACTCATCACAAAGCAGAACTCAAACAGACACTGAGACTGAGGGGAAAAAACTAGAGAACGGGTGAGAAGAAAAACAGACGAGTCATGTTTCAAAGCATTGAAAGGCAGGCATATGTCTGCATAATAGTGCAAGAAGTTAATTCAAAACTACCGAAAGTGTCTAGCCTTACTTCCTGTTTGCATAAACGACACTGCGTCAGGCTTTCTTGAGTAAACCCCCATCAGAAGAAGAGAAGCATGAGGAAACAGCAAGTTCTGCCATAAAAAGCCAAAGTCCAAGACTAGAAGCTGTCAACACTCAAATCTGTGTTATTCCCCTTTTGAGATGATAAAACTTGAAAGTAAAACAAAAGGTCATCTCTGAGCAGCAGCCATGTTTTCTGTTTCACTCTAACAATGTTTACAGCAGTACCACCCTGTACATCTCAGGGACACAAACATTTCCTGCTGTTGTTCCCATGGACTCCGACAGGCAGCACAAAGCAGGAACAGGAAACAAAAGATAGAAATGAAAAGAGTTTTAACTTTCAAAGTCACTGTTGCGCTAAAATTTTTTTCTTTTTAAAGCTAAAGGATTAAACACCCTGTTACTCAGATCAATACAAAGAAACAGTACATATTTAACAGAAGGCTCGCTCCTCTGTTTTTTTGTAGCCATTGTGTTTCTGTTATCCCAAAAGTATTCATAAAATCTTAAGTATTTCCTATTTTCTCATGTTAAAAATGCACAGTTGACTGTATTTTATTGGGATCTTTCATGACAGACCATAACAAAGAAATGCATAACTGGGAAGTGGAACTTAAAGGACGTATTGTTTTCAAACGATTTTGCAATAATAACAATGAATAGTATGACGTGCCTTTGTATTCAGCTCCAATGAGTCAATACTTCGTACAACGAGCTTTTGCTTTTCAGTGTATACTTCTGAGTTTTGGACACCTAGATCTGAAAATAATTGCCCATTCGCCTCTGTGAAAATCCTCGAGCTCAGTCAGAAGCCAGACACCAGGTATATGTGTGCAACTTTGTGTCGATCTGCATGAAATTCCAACAAAATACATCGAGGCTTCTGGTTGTAACGTCACAAAATGGCCCCGTAAATCTATTTGCTCAGCAGAGCTGTTGAAACTGAGGCAACACAGAAAGTTCTCAGTCCTCCTGAACCAACACCAGGACAAAACACCTCATTTATGAGATAAAAGCTGCAGCTGGACAGTCAGCACTTTCAGACCTTCCCTTCAGAATACAAGAAATTCAGAGGAAAAACACTGATGCTTCCTGGAAACTAATAAGGAGTAAAAAGAAGTAAAGACTGTTGAGAAAAGAGGAACCAAATTAAAACTGGTATTGCTAGCACAAAAAGAAGATGAGTTGGCACATAGCATCTACATTAGGGATGGTCAGTTTGACAGGCTTAAAGACGCTAAAATAGGACATTTCCTGAGGCCCTCCTACATGAACTGTAAAACTGCTAAAGAGGGTCACATGCTTTGACATTGAGGCCAGAAAAAAGGAACTAAAACCAAAAGAGGAAGAGAAGCTCTCACATACTAACGAGAACATCAAGTAGCTCAGTTCTGAAGCTGCAAATCGAAAGCAAGTTGATGCTTTTTGTGAAATGGCTTCCAAAAGTTTTCAACAATGAGGGATAAATATGAGCCTATTACAAACGGTGTTTATTTCCCCCCCTGTGGGACAATAAAGGCTATTTTTATTCTATTCTATTGAGCCACTCCCATTTGCGCTATAGAAACAAGTCTGACAAGCCAGAAAGTACAACTGAGAGAGTTGTTCTAGAAAAATAAAACATCCATTTGAGTATTTTTGAGCTTGGTGATCACTGGTATGACTTCCTAAACCAGCTGCTCTGAATTCTCTCATGGAAATTCAGTTTTTCATGGGTCTGTGTGTGTAAAGTTCTACAGGCATGGTACGGTAGGTTAAAGACTAAAGGCTGACTTCATTAGAGGGAGCCCACGCACATGTAGGGAGGGGAGAGGAAGGGAGTGATGTTTACTAAATACCTGAAAACTGGTTTCTATGACCAAAGGTAAAAAAATAAAAAAATAAAATATATGTGGTTGTTAAACATCGTTACGATAAAATTTTTATATCCGTTTCATTAATATAGAAATATTAAAATCTTTATATTTATTTCATGATGTTTTTGTTTGTCCTCTGAATGTTAAAAACCAGCCATCCTTCCACATGACAGGACCTTTCTGGAAGTTGTCTCTGGATCCAGACGGTCCAATATTCCTGTTTTACCACCACTTCATAACACTCCTCCAACAAGACCCGACAAGCCTTCAGAGGAGCGTTTTCACAACTGCAACGCACACACCCTCATTACCACACTCTCTTCTGTCTGTGCCGATGCCTCACACAGGAGGAACAACATGCACAGTCTGAAATTCATCTTAAAATGAAGCTGCAGCTACAGATCATGGTAATCTGATCACTTGTTGAAGTCTTTAAACATGAACATTAAAATAATATTACAGCAAAGCAAAGACAGCAAAGACAAACTTGATAGTTTAAGGAGTCTCTGCTATGAATATTTAGAGACGTTCTGGTCAAGACATTTTGTCCCTCGTGCTGTATTAACTCCAGTAGTCAGGCAGTTTCTCAACCACAGATTTGGGCTTTATATACTATAAAGAGATTAAAGTAGGATTATATAGACAATTAATCTCCAGGGTGAAACAACTTTATCACAGTAGCTTTCAAAGTCTGTACTATAAAAAAAAATCTTAAAATATAAGACCGAACAATAAACACCTATACTATGTGATGTATGGTAGAGCAGTCATCAGAAGAACAAACAGTAGTAAACATGGTGTATAGAACATAGTGCAACAGATAACTGAACTCCTTACAGATTGTTTTTAAGAAGACATGAAAGTCACTGAGATCGATGTTTATGCCTGACGCCTCAGTGGCTCTACGCAGAAGGAAGGAAAGTTTGTTTTCAAATGGCCGACCGATCTCGGCTGTCCTGTTTGGATCACGCATATCTTTTCCGTTAAGGTTATCCATACGCACGGCTCAATCCGCACAGCCTAAAATCACCTGTTAACACAACACGTCATGGTGTAATCTGAAAGACACAGCTATCAAGACATTCGTTCATTCACACATCTGAGGATTGCTTGTACCAAAGACAGACTGAACGGCAGATGGAGGAACACTGCTATATAGATATAATAATTATATAGATCTAGAAAACTGATTCAATTCATTTTGAATATTCAATAAGTGTTTACATCCCGGGTGGCATTTGTACAATCATCTACTCTGTTCATTTTTAAATAACCTTTCTGCTGTTATTGCACATCTGTTTTTCTGCGCTAATATACTGTATTGTAAATAGTTTGTATCTTTTTTTTAAATGTTCGATACACATGAAAATTATGTACATTTTTGAAAAAAGTGATCCGACTCAGTTGCACAGCCCTAGGATTGTGAGTCTGATATGCCTATTTCTAATAACTGCACAGTATTTTCTACTAGAGTCTTCTACATTATATTATTATTACTGTAGTACTGTTGTTTTTTAAAAATTGTTTTTACACTTTAAGAACTTTTTGTGTGAAACTTTATATCCGTTGTTGCTGTTACACTTGAATTTCCTCTTTGTGGGACAATAAAGGCTGTTTCTAGTTTAAATCAATAAATAATTAGCATCATAAAGGCCAGTAAAATAAATTTATATATATATATATATATATATATATATATATATATATATATATATATATATATATATATATATATATATATATATATATAAAATGTATGTTTAGCTCAAAAAATATATTTATATTTTTATACTGAATTCTACAAAATTCATGCAAAAATATCAAAATTATTTTTGTTTCTAATGTTTTATCTAAGTCAACTAAGGATATTCATGTATTTAATTATTCTCTTATCTATTTATTAATCTATGAATGAGACCATATTCCACAGAAATACAGCTAGGTGACTCTGAGCATTTTTTCCACTGAACAGAAGGTTGTGTTTCTGTGGCGACGGGTGAGTATCGGTGTCCAGGACAGCTTTAATTTCGGTGCAGTGACACAAACACATGAAACTCTAACCCTCAACTCTGCATGAAAGCTGCAAACAGCCAGCAGGTTGCACTGCTATAGAGAAGGACTTTGCAGGGGTCTGTGTTCACACCTTATTGATACCATGTTCTCATTTGCAACAGCCTAGAATTTCAGAGGAAAAGGCCAGAAAAGTTTTGTACGTTCCCAAAAATCCAAAGTGGGTCTTCTTGGAAAAGGACTAAAATGCTATTAGTTAGCGTCACAAAACACAGTGTGATTAGTTTAAGTGAATTACAAACAGTTAAATCCTCTTCTTCCATTAGAGTCTGGGAGCAAGCATTAGGAGGAGTGATCACTGAGAGAGCCCAGTTATTAGGACGCCATTATGAAGTAGCGGTAAGCATCAGGCTAAAAGAGGGAGGCAGTTCTGTGAGCCTGCACTGCCTGGCCTCAGAGCTGCTACACTCACTTCCTTAATCCCACCTTCTTCTTGAGTTTTAGTGTGCCGGTGGCACTCGGTTGGAGGCAGCCAAAGCTCTGTGGCTGAGTCTCTCTCTGCTTGATTAGGCTGTAATCCTTTTCAAGCAGTCCACATGCCTGATATGATAACCAGAGAGCGCATGATTGGAAAAGTCCATGTGGAGCCAAGAAGATGTTTGGTCAGTCCAAACTTGTAGCATGTATGCAAAGGTAGCAGCGACCAGTGGATCAGAAAGCTCCCCATGAACGGGAATAAAGCAGCTCAGAAGATGACTTGTGTTTACAAAAAGGGACAGATAGCGAAGGAAACTCCACTGCCTACACAAGCAGTTTCATTATGTGGTGCAGAGGCTGACAGTAACAACCACATAACACCTAATAACTAACTATTTTCACTAATGATTAGCTTCCTGATAAACAGCACACCAACATAAAACACACGTTCTTCTTCACCACTTTTATATGCTCTCCACTGCATATGAATTTGAATTTAAAAGCTTCAATTTTCATCTGCAAAGTAAATTTGAAGAAAATTATCAGGTTATGATCTAAAGTAGACTTTTCTTTCGATCTCTTTTGGTCTATCGGTTCAAAATCTGTTTCTTTTCTTGAATGACAACACATTTGGAACATCAGACGGCAACTGATTTTTAGCTCTTACAACGTTTTAATCCATTAAAATAAACGAGAAAAATTGCAGTAAGAAAAACCTGAAAATTGCTTTTGAACTGATATTCTGTAATATTTCTGCTTCTCAAATGAGTCATCAGATGGATAAATACAAAAGGAACAAATGAATCGAAGCAAATCCTGCAGATCCTGAATCTGGATGGATGAAAATTTTCCACCATCCCATCAACAACATACCAGAGCTTCTTCCTGCAGTAGCAGCACATCGTTTCCATATATATCCCCTGCTATTAACACTATTTTAGTATTTATAGGCACATCTACTTTTATAGTTTAGGAGTCCAGTTAAAAAAGCCACAAGCCAAACAACAAACTACAAGGATGTCTGCACTACGAAGGGTTGGGTAGGAGATTCTTGAGGTTTTATAGCCTTGAGTAAAATATCAGAGTTTCTCAGTTTTAACTACAAAATGAAAACATAGATCATAAACTGAAAAGAATTAATTTTCCCTATAGCTTATAATAATAAAATGTATCAAGCTTCACAAACACATTTGCAATCTATGACATTCAACTGGTTTTTGTACATAGACTTAAGCAAAGAAATAAATAAAAAATACAGTTGCGACCCAGCTTATTGTGTTAAATGTTCACCTCATTGCCGTTCTGCTTTTCTGCAGTAACACAAGGAAAACAAACTGATGGCAGCTAGAAAATTATTCAGGGTATCAGCCCTCGCAGCTTTCCATCGGTGTTTTTAAAACCAATTTGACCTCAATGTGAGTGAGAAAAATAAGAACTAGTACAGAAACACACCAAGACTTTCTGTGGCTTTTTTTGGCCAGTAACTACATTTAAAAATAAACACATTTATCATTGTTTCAAGTGGGGAAATGGGCGTTATGTCAACCTTACAATGTGAAAGATCAGAAAACGCTCAGAAGCTGCCAAAGCAGAGAGGTCGTAAGATCATCTACACTGAAGTACATCTATCTACTGCAATTCTATGCTCCTGCTCAGAAACACAGGTTTCCTTTTCCTACTACAAACAAGAAAAAACTCAAGCTGGGTTGAAAAGGTTACTGTTTTTTTTATTGCAGTGTCTGTATTATAGTATTAGCTTAGTTCAGTAAAATAAAACAAATAAAACTATATTTAGTGACCACTTTTTGATCATCCATTGAATGCATCATGTCAGACATGCTGTAACAAATGCAAACGGAAAGAAGAGAAACAACAACCAAAGAGCACAAAGTTTTACATGTAGCTGTACTTTGGACTTTACAACTGCACAGGGAAGGTTTTATGGAGGGGTTTTGCCCTCATTACGTGCAGGTTGGGAAACCACCATCAACCCTCAACCGCCTCGAGTAAAATCAACCGTTTTGATTTCAGCAAAACAGTCTTAAAAATGGAAACATATTTCTTAAATGTTAAAAATGGCAAAACTTTGCAAACTGATTAGAAGATGGTTAGAAATGCTCTTTAACCTAAGTATTTTTTTTCGATTAACGATATATTCATATCTGTATAACTGTGATTAAATCATAATTATAATTTTACTGAAAAAAAAAAAAAAACTCTCGACATGACTCTCTTTCAAACTGTTCAACAAGGCTAAGCTCTCTTTGTCATCTTGTTGTGTTTATTGGTGCTATATTCATATAGTTTACATAAACTGACATGTTTATTTTTCCATTAGTGTACCTTAAACTGGAACATGATCTACTAACATGGGGCAACTATACAGTTCTGTCACAAAGATCAGATCTATGGGAGTGATATTTTCTTAATGTGAAAAGACACATCTTTATTTAAAAACAAAAACTTTAAGAAAGATTAAAAAAATTATGGCAGCTTCTCTCAAAGATGATGATGATGAGAACTCCATCTGAATATTTTGTTCAGTATCATAACATAACATTTTATGTGTTGTATAAAGCGTCAATTGGCTCCTTTAAGGTAAAACGCCCAGAAGTTCTGGTTGTTCGAAACGTCTATAATTTTTTTTTTGTGGACCTAAACAACGTCATTGAAACCATCAGACTCTCATATCCCACCTCCAGATTTTAGTATATTTCTTTAAAGACCCATGTGGGGAAAGGTGATAATGCAACAGCCTCACCTACACCTCCCTCCCATGCAGCAGTGGGTCAAAGACGACTCCAACACCACAGCTGCTGACGTCTAATCAAGAATCGGCTCAACCAAGACCTTTGCTGCACGGGGCTGACAGCACAGCATGCAGAGTGACGCGTGAACCTATGAGGGGATAAGCTCCAACGCTCCATCGTGCCAACCTTAAGATAAACCAGCTGGAGATGAACTTAGGTCTGTGCTTATTGGGAAACAGCCTTTCAGTAATTTTACTCTGAAACTCTGCTTTTCTACTAACTAAAGTAACTAAACCGCCCAGTAGCTAAACTGGATACTCTTGTTATTGAAAGGTGCAATAATCTGAAATAACCCAACCAGAGAAAATACCTGCTCCACAAATGACCAAGACAACTTTTTATTTGCTAAATGGATCCAAACATTAATAGCAATATCTGATATTTTAGACAAACATCCCAACAGATGATGGCTATTCTATTTAGCACTAATTCCTAAATGTTCCCTAAACACATCAGATAAACAGAATAAAGTTCCAACTGAAAACTCATCTTATTCATTGGTAGATGGGAAAGCATAAAAGACAAACTCCACAGCATCTCTACCGCATCAACAAGTGAAGTACAACAGCTGCTAATCACTCAAAAGAATCTCATTGTAGAATAAACACAGTAGCAACCAGGGATGACCTGATCTGATCCCAGATACCAGCTCGGGGTCCTGAGTGGAACCTTGATAACTGATCTCAGTTAGAGTTAATCTAACCCCAGACCTGGGGTTTCCCTACCAACTCATTTTCACTGCAGATAGTCAAGCTCACAGTGACAGGGAGACTGTATTGGCTGCTGCAGCTTGCTGTCTGTGTCACCTATACTGTGTCCTTTCAGTGCACGTTTAACCAAAACCACTTTAAAATGTGTCAGAAGCCAAATTATTAACAGGAAACACACCAGGGTTGGCCTGTTCCATGTCAACATGACATGAAGACTTTAGCTCAGATACATCTTTAGAACCTTAATGCTGTTTTGCAGAAACTTCTGTTGGGAAAAATGTCCATCAGTGTCAAGAAAAGTCAAGTCAAATGTAACAATTTACTTAAAACGTTTTACCGGCGTCAGAATAAAACAGGACGTGTCTGAAGGGGACTGGAGGGGAAAGCTGCTATCAACGGGTCTAATCCAGCACACACCTACTAGACAAAACCTATGCTGTAAGTATGTTCAAGCCGAAATCCTCTGGAGACGCTTCTCACGAATCTGTAATAGGCTGAACAACATCACACATACCAAGAGGATGTCTATTACTATAGACTGTCTCAGAGGTATTTAGAAAATAAAACAATAGCCCCATCTAAATATTTGATCAAAGCATTTCTGGTCATTTGTTGAGGCTTTTAAGTGGAGAATGGCTGATAAATGAGAGGAGGCAGACTACAGAGAGCAGAATGTTAAAAAAAAAAGTTAAAACATTCACTAGTGAACAGTGTTTGTCCACTCTGCTGTCACTCCACACCAGCTCATCAGACAGTTTACACTGTGCTACTCTGGTTACACTGTTTGTCTATCACTCTAATCAGTCCGGTTCAGCTCAGCTTGCCACCTGACCAATCCTACCACCCATTTTCCAACTCCTAACAGTTGCTGAGAAAGTGACAAAGATGGCCACCTGCATGCTGTCACACTGACTCTCTGGAAAGGCTTGCAAACTCAGAGAAAGTAAAAAAGAAAGCCCTTTCTGTTGCACCTGCAACTTCAAATGATTCATGACACAAAACAAGGTGCTGTTGAGGGCAACTCAGGTCACAAAGTAGGAGTATCAGATTCCTACATGATAACTCAGACAACTACAATGATCATTATTTCCATGGTTTTATTTGATATGTAAACTGTAACTGAAATGATGAGAGGATTCATTTGAATACTGGAGCCAAAACTGCTGTTTGTGATTCTTCCTGAATCAGGAAGCAGAGCCAGAGAACAATTTCCATACAGGCAAAGTTGGTTCTCAGTATATCAGCAGTGAAGGGAGATGATTGTGTGCATGAGGGAGACATGAAGCCACTCAGTCCACATAAATAACCCTGCAACATGTTTTACTGCAGCAGTTACCGTCATTATCAGTCCTAATTATTTCAGCAGTGACCTATTTAGTCGTCATGGTGTCAAAATTTCAAACTCCATACAAGGCAGTACTCAGAAATACTTAATAGCATGTTCACTACTGAAGGAACAAGAGTGGCATTAAAATTTCTGATCAAGAGCTGTTGATTAGTGACGGGGGAAATGGAGGTTTTCACCGTACTTTCAGGTTTTATCAAGACACAGATAAAAGTGATGATAAAAAGTATTTTAAAAAATCTTTCTGGCCAACAGACTGCATGGCTAAGACTGCTGTGAAAGCCCCACTGCTCTTGGAAGGAAAAACAAACCAACAAAGATGAAATTACCAATTTCTGAATAGGGTACACCAGGACACTCCCTCCATGAAGTGGTGCGATTTTTGTCGTTGAACAGTACAATAACTGCATTTATGGAGTTTTTTCTAAATATTGATACATATTGTTGTGCTCATGAAACCAGTAGTGGAAATAAACAGTAAAAGGTAACAAGGGTATGTCAATATTATAATGTAGAGTTTATTGCTGTCACAATAAAATCAAAATTCATATAAATTTCATATATGAACAATTCAATAATTGGCCAACTAACTGCAGGCTAATTGTTCCCCAGAAGCAGTTGTGAAGCTTCTAAATAAATAAATAAGAGCACCAGGATCAAATCACCTGACATGACTTATTGCAACACTTTTGGGTTATTCAGGTTATATTACTGTATTTCCCAGACTATACGTCGCTCCGGAGTACAAGTCGCATAAGTCAAAAATGCATTATGAAGAGGAAAAAAAACATATACAAGTGGCTCTGGACTAGAAGAGGCAGGACCAGCTATACTATGAAACTGAGACTTATAGTCTGGAAAATATGGTACATATTATTACCTAAAGCCTCCAGTGATATTAGAAAGACTAAAGTTGGTTTTTGAACATGGAGGCTAAAATTCCTTTCCTCTTAAAAAGGTTCTTATTTTTATTAAAACAGCAATAAGCAAATCTGATAGCAAGGAGATGCATATTGATGTAAACTGATGCATTATTTTAATGCTACATTGTTTTAAGTGTGTTTAAGCAAACAAATAGGATTAGGGCTGAACAATATTTCAAATTCTTTTTGATCACAATATGTATGGTAAACTGTATGCAACAAGCAAATGGCAAGGAACTGCTTGGACTGCAATAAATGTTAGTTAATGGTTTAAATACCAAGCATTCAGGCTCTCTATGCCTGTCATGTAGTCGGTTACACTTGTTGCTTTAAGTGGTGGAAAGGACGTAGCAGAAGAGAAGTCCCAGGAGCAAGTTTGTGGATAAAAATGTGTTTAGATGGAAAACTACATTTTCCTCGGTAGCTGGACAGACGACTCCTGACCTGAGATATATGTTTGCTATGAACCCAAAGCAGAAAGACGATAACACTGTCTACTACTTCTGATGTTCTTCCACTGAGTAGATCATTCCTGCCTTCCATTACGGTTAGCAAACACGGAACATGGTTACACATGTTCCTATGCTTTGGAACTGTTTTGTGTTTAAAGTTTGTTATTGTGTCAGTTAACTAATTTCTCCTAATAATTTCTCCAAGTATCAGACTATGCGGAGACACAAAACAAGACAGAACCAAAGTCATATCTCCTTTAATCTCCCCGTTTGTTGTGGAGTTTAAAGAAACTCATAGCAATTAAGCACCTATTAACTTCTAAGTTTGATTTTTTTTTTTTTTTTTTAATTTTAAGACGTGATTAAAGACCTAAAACCACCATGCATCCTTACAATTTACAAAACAGATTCAAGTCATGATTTTACAAGAAAGAATCCACAGATCGGTTTCAATTTATTGCATTTTAACGCTCTCATCATACCCTTAAAAGCAGCCATTCATGAAGTGCTTCGTAGGATTAAGATGATTTTAAAAGGATTTGGATTAAACAGATAAAAAGAAGTTACACATTGCAGATCCAACCTTTTTTTTTTTTTTTTTTTTCGCAATCCAGTACAATGAGAAACAATCCAAACTAAGTCCAGAACCTGCTGTGTTTGCACGCACTCCATTCCCAAACAGGAAACATTAAGCTTGTCAAGATAAGGGTTAGACAGAGTGAAATTGAAAACAAATGAGACTGCAAGCCACAAATACCCACAAAGCCATATTGTTGAAACCAGCCTTCATACAGTACAGAAAGTTCTCCACTTTGCACAGAGATCTGTTGAAGTGTTGTCTCTCACTTTATCTTTGACTTGTACTAACACACACATTCGCTTTTGTAATCAAGCAAACATTTTATCTGCACAGAGCTGCGACTCTGCTCTCTCAACTTGCACGCAGAGCTAAAACTTCCTCTGCCTGTATTAAAAAAAAAAAAAACAAAACACCCGTTTCACAACAGGGTGGGAGCTTGGCTGAGCACAGACGATTCTGATAAGCTTTACCCCCAGAGAATTAACACGACTCAGCAGCTCTGTTCTGAAAGGCTGAACCATTTAACTAGTAGTCTGCAGCGTTACATCACACAGCACTCCTTGCTGTTTTGGAATGTCAACATATGAATCTGCAAACTCCTTGAGAGAAACTGTCACAACCCAACGCTTAGAGCTGCACTCATGTGCAGGTGAACCCAGCTGACCAAAGTTCACATGAAACCCACTTGAGAAAACCATCCAGAACTCCTATAGGTTTACTGCTGATCCTGAAAAGTCAGGATGTGAGAAGATTAGATAGCCCAGCTAAACACAGCTGAGATGACCAGGGAGAGTACATGTGATGACGGGGACTTCCTCTGCTTATCCGTTTTCTTTTACAGCACTGACACGATTAAGCTGGCAAAGCAGGCTCAAAATATAAGCAGCCCCTCAGCACTCTGCTCGGTGACGTCAAATACTGAAAATATAAATTATTTTTCCTATTCATTAAAAGCATCAAAATACAGAACTCCTACAATTTGCAGCATGTACACTTCGATGGACTTTGTTTTAAGTGTAGTTGAGACAGAAAAGGGCTAGGGATAGATAGATGCTTTGATGAATAAATGAGGATAATCTTGTAATCCTTAATGATCCAAAAATTTAAATCAGCAAGTTGGACCAGACAGAAAAGTGCAAACTGACATCAAGCATGAAAAGCCCAACTAGTGTATCTCTTGTTACATTAAAAATAATTAGCTTTAAAAGCATTGTTAACATAGTAATAATGTCTTTGAACTTTTTAAGCCCAATCAATTAAAACGGACCCTTCTGCTGAATCCAGCTATGTTAGAGGTTACTGGTGTTTAACAGGAAGCAAGGCCCCTAAAACTAATTCTCCTTAAGTCTCAACCAAACCCTGTAACAGAGCTATTTGAATAAAGTAGGATTTTACGAAAGGATATAACTGGGTTTTCAAGAGGATTAATTCTTACAATAAACAAATGTGGCGATATTCATATTTGAAATAAACTCAATCCTGATTGTTACACATTTATAGTTTTAAACCCTAAAAGTTATTTATTCAACACGGGTTTTGTGAAATAAGGTCAGACTGACACTCCGTAACTTACATTACTTTCATTATAGCGATATTAAACCAAATTACACACGTAAATAACTTGGTAAAACGGGCGAAACTAATTCCTTACTTTTATTTTTGTTTATTTTACGATACATTTTTAAAATCAATAGTTAAATGAGTAATTAAACTTTTAAAATCCCATACAATTCGAGAAGAAAAAAAAGACTCTTCTGCGCTCGTGCTACGGTTTTAAATTGACTAGTACCAAACTAAAGCACAACGTCTATTTCAAAACTAAAGACAAAATAATTAGATTTCTGGAGTAAATTCTTCAACCTAAAGGGTGGGAAGGAGACAAAATGGAGAAGGAAAAACTTACAAGTATATATATAAAAAAAAAAAATGTGCCTTTAATGGCTCTTAAGTGTTTTACGCCAATAAAACACTAACAGCCAAATCAGGAATTAACGTCCGCCAAGTAACGAATTCTTTAAACGTTTTTAATATATAAGTCACGAAAAAAAAAAAAAAATTACATTTTAAACAGCAAGTTAGGCAAATACATTAACATAAGCTAGTTCACACTAGTAACCTGTCTAGGGTATACCCCGCCTCTCGCCCGATGACCGCTGGAGATAGGCACCAGCCCCCCTCACGACCCTGCAAGGAAAAGCGTGTTCAGATAACGGATGAATAGTTCGCAATGCGTTGGACTACCACCATTAGGCTAAAAGACAGTTTGACTTTCACCCTTTCAGTTCTGTTCCCCCCGTTCAGCTTAAAGAAAGCCATTTTCCTTCTCACCGTGTCCTCCTCGGGGATAAGAGTTTCAGCATCTTTCTTCACGTCTTTTTGTGCCAAAGCAGCATTAAACGACACTTTCACCATCCTGAAACCTTCGGCAGACTCCTAACGGCGAAAAAAACCCCCCAAAAAATGTGGAAAGAACAAAAAAAAAATATCAGAAATTGCTCCGAAGTGAAGTTGTTGCACTTCCCTTTCGGCCAAGTCTGGTATGTTGTGAAAACAGCCGAGAGGTCATCAATGAAGCCAGGGATCTACGGCGCAACTTCCGCTATGCCTTTCAAAATAAAACACATTTTTAGAGGGTTTTTTTTTGTTTTGTTTTGTTTTTTTTTTGTTTTTTTTTTAGCCTGTTCCAGAATTAAAAAACCCACAAATTAAATAAGTAACATATTAACAATAGTTATGAAACCCAATTGAATATTTTTATGTTAAAGATTTCTGAAGTATAATTATAGTAATAGCAAAAAAAAGAAGAAAAACAAAAAGTAAGCAAACAGAGAAAAGAGACATAATAAAGAACAAAAACTCAGAAAAGCCAAGTAAAAGAGAAAATATTTGTTGCTTCTACAATAAGTCTCCATGAAGCTAGACATTAATCTAATTTCTTGTTCAGCTATTAGCAGTGAGAACTTGCAACTAAATCAAAAATACAGGAACAAAAAGCAGTCTTTATATTAAAATATAGACGTGTTTCTATTAGTTTTAACATTGTACTTTCATTCTTGATTTTGGCAGTGTAGGCCATCTATACAGAAGCTAAAAAAAAAAATAAAATAAAACTGGATCAGTAAAATAAGATAAACTGAGGCTTTGATGTTTTCATTCATTAATTTCAAAATGACATCTGTATAAAACTGAAACATACGGATATTCCTCAGAAATAGCAACATTTGAAGCCACAGTGGTTAAAAAAACTATCAGTTTACATACATAACAAATGGAGGTGTGGACCGAGTTCTCACAAAGTTGTGTTTTTAACTTCCTACACACAGATTCGTCTTCTGACTGTGCTTTTTGTTTTATGTGTGCTTTTATTTACACAATCCGGAAATCCAGTGGATGTCGAAATACGAGCTTTATTATATACTTTGCTGCCGAGCATGAACACAACTTCACAGACGAGACGGACTGTTGGCGGCCTCTACTGCGCTTGCGGTTTAGCTGGGTATTTTGGGTTCAGTTGAGGATTTACATTAGTTACAAGCTTGCTCTGTGTTTATCTGGGTCTGTGACGATATTATGTTGAAAACCTAAACTGCAATTTGAAGACAAGCAGCGGCTCGCAACCCCTCATTGCTCTTGTAGGTCTCACCAACATAAACTTTGCTTTTACTTTTGCAGCTAGCCTTCAATCTCAAATTACCCCTGACACTCATCTCCACCCACTCCAGCCTTCCTTTTTGCGTTGGACGCTTGACCCCTGGTATCAGAATCCCCTCATTCAGAGTAATGTAGAATAAACAAAAGATCTGCAAAATGAAAGAAAAACATTAAAATGCTTAAACTGCTAATTTACCTTCATGTCCAAATTAATCAACTTATGCCCAATTAGCTTGTCTGCATTGCTGCTCATTGGAGGGTTTTGCAACCCTAAATTTCAAACCCAGCAAGGCAGTAAAAGAGCTATTCCAGTGCATCTGCCCAATACAGCATGCCCTGTATTTATGTGAAATATCTGTGGCTGTTATGACTCAGCTTACCTTGCACTTTGGAGTGTCTGAAGCAGAAAAGACTGTTGTGGTTTCACATTAGTGGGTTATTGTTGTCTGTGTTCAGACGGTGTGCACAGCGGCCTCTTTGTCTCTGTTAGTTTTGCAACTTGTTCTGGCTGTGGTCCACCTTTCTCTTGTCTGATCTGTGCTGGGATAAGCTCCATCCCAACCCACCCAAAGTGAATGAGCATTATGCATCTGATCAAAATCTGAAGACTGGGAGAGAAAACCAAAGATTCACATTTTCTGTGTCATAACCAAGTTGTAAGTAAAGCTATAACAGAGCAGAAGAATCAGGAGCCAGAGACGGAACAAATACAGTAGACAAATCATTAGAAATTGCATTTAAACTCAAGCACGATGTTCAAAAGATCAGAACTGTTCATCTTAAAAAGTACAAGTCTTTGTATGAACCTGGCTTTAATGTTATTTTCTGTCCTTACTTAATAAATTTTCAGCGTAATCAACAAAAATGGTGAGGCCACTCAGTACTGAGTCATTTTTTTAAAACTTCAGCTTTGTTCTGAGGTTTTTATGGTGATGGTTTTAAACCATTGGAGCGTCACCTGGTCCAAAATTGTTGTATCAAAAAAAAAAAAAAAAAAAAAAAAAAAAAAAAGACTAAAATCCCCCAAAAATCATATTGTCATTTTTTTCCCCAGCTCAAAAGTAAGATAAGCATACAATATTTTAATTCAACCAATAAGTTCAGATTTTTTTATCGGAGAGGGATGTGTGAATCATTGCAGATTGAAAACTTAAAAGAGATTTTGCACCATCAAGTTTGCAAATTCTTTTGGACTTAACTGAAGAAAACCATGAATTTCTTTTAATCTATTTTCAGCAACAAGAAGATGGCTTGGGTCCCTCTGTCTTTGAATACTGTTGCTGTATTTAGCCAAGTTTAATAGATTAATGAAAAGCAGTTTTGGGTGAATCTCAGTCTACTTTAGATTAAAATTCGCTGGATGGATGTGGTCCTCTTTATAATAAATATCAAGACAATATAAAAAATCTGGTTATAAAAGGACAGATACTTTGCATTTTACCTAACATTTAGACAATTTACATTTGTTTGTAATAATTTAGCTCTAACTAAAAATCAAACTCTCCATGTGCATCAACCACTTCGACTGGCAGGCCAAATTTGTATCATTCTTGAATTGCAGTCGGGGTGGGGGGGGCGCACAAAATCACTCCACGGGCCCCTAGCCGGACTTTGGACCACACTGTTTAACCTTTTGCTCATCAGCTCATATAACCTATTTGAGTTTGAAGCTATTTTCAATAATTCTCTATTTAACTGTTTTGTCCCTTGCTCCTCTTTCTTCTTCTTTTTTTTCTGAATTTTGAATGCTGAATTCACAGCCAGCAGCACAAAATATGAATATGTGCATTTTTTTTTCCTCCAGTGTATTGCAATTCTTGGAATACCTGTTCTATTACCAATGAAATCACCATTCCCTGGAGGTGGATATGAATGCTAGCAGAACAGTGTACACCCTCATTTGACTTGCAAAGATGTGGCTCCAATGACAAAGTCTACAGGCCGGTCTGATTTGCTCACAGTCGAGATCTGTTTCCTAAATATATGGGGCATTGGTAAGACGAGACTCAGAAAATGATGAGGAAAGACTATTGAGCAACTACAGTTGTTGATTCAACATAAATGGACACAAGATTACTGTTGTAAGAGCTGCAATAATTGATATGCTAGTCAGGCTAGTCAATCACTTGATCTGGATGGCATCAATTTGGCCTCCAATGATAGGGAAAAGAACCTCGGTTTTAATTTTGACCAGGATATGTCATTTAGGTCGCATATTAAACAAGAATCTAGGATTTCCTTCTTTCATCTTATATTGCCAAGATTATTTATAAATATCCTGTCCAGGAGTGATGCTAAAAAACTAGTCCATGCATTTGTTACTTCAAGGCTGGACTACTGTAATTCTTTACTATCAGGAAGTTCACAGAATGCAGTTAAAAAGCCTTCAGCTGATCCAAAACTCTAAGAGTTCTGATGAAAAGTAAAAAGAGAGGTCATATTTCTCCTATTTTAGTTTCCGTTCATTGTTTCCCTGTTAAATCTGGAATGTAATCTCAGATTCTCCTACTCACATATAAACCCCTTAATAATCAAGCTCCATCATACATCAGAGATCTGACTGTTTCATATGTTCCTAACAGAGCACTTCACTCTCAAACTGCAGGTTTACTGGTGGTTCTGAGAATTCCTAAAAGTAGAATGAAAACCTAGGCCAGTTTAAGGCCAGGTCTTAAACTGGCCTAGGTTATCATGAGCTGTTTCTGTAGCGATGCTGCTATAGGCTTAAGCTACTGGAGGACAAACTGACCACTTTTTGTCATTTCTTCTACTACTCTCTAATTTGCATTATTTGCTGTTATTTCAGCTGTTAACTTTTTTTCTCTCAGTTATTTTTCTCTCCATAGAAGCTACACCTGGTCTGGCATTCTGTTTGGCTGTGATGCCTTCCTGGAGGAGGGCTTCAGCTGAGATAATGCTGCCATCAACTAATCGTTCGCCTCCTGCTATTAACTTTTTACTTTCATGAACATCGAAAATCATCCTACATCAATTCATCTGCATCTTCTTCGGCATTCTGCTCTGTCTTCTCAAACCCCCACTCGGTCATAGCAGATGACCGCTGGTTGTGAGCCAGCTGGAGGTTGCTTCCTGTTAAAGGGCAGTTGTTCCTCTCCACTGTTGCTACATGCATGCTTAGTATGAGAGATTGCTGTAAAGTCAACAACACAATGCAAGGGATTGTCTATGGTTATATGTGTTCGTCCAGGAGGAGTGAATGCTGCAAGTCAATGACTTGATGCAATCTGCTGGGTTTCCTTAGATAGAAACTTTTTAAACTACTTTGAATAATTAATTAAGCTCACTGTACTGTTTGATAACTAGGATCAACTGGAATGTATGTATGATTGAAATAAAATGATTTCTTTTGTCAAGATGACATTTGTTGTGAATTGGCGCTATATAAAAAATAAACTGAACTGAACTGAATTGAACTTTGAGACATCAGTAATTATATCAATTAGGAACATTTTATTTAAAGATATCCAAAAAGATTTATTGGACATCTAGTATCATTTCATTGGGGCGCCAGTTTAGCATGGAATACGTCAGCATACTGTCTGTAATTCCATTTAAGATGCCATTATCATCATTCTTCCTCGTCAAAAAACATTCTTAATCGTAAAAATGAAATTCTTGCTCTTGCCTTTGTCGCTAGGAGCTTTCGGGTTATCGCTGACACAAGCGTGAGGAGTAGTTTTTGTAATAGCCTATTATTTACCAGTAGGAGGCACTCATTGAGCAAGACGAAGAGTAAGAAGTTAGCTGCGTCACATCCTGTCATTGCAGAGGGTAGCAAATATGGCGACGTTAGCAGAGAAATCGACGAAAGAGCGTTTGCTTTCTGTGCTGGACGACTTAGAGGTGTTATCCCGGTAAAGCTGAACTCCTTACATTTGTTAATTTGTTTTGTTTCGGGTTGTTTTTTCTTATTTTTCATTTCATTTAAAGCGGGGAAAACTGCTGAGGGCTATCTGCTGAGGTCAGAACCAGCTTTACCGGGCTATCTGTTTTAGAAGTGATTACTTTATAATCATTTGTCCAGGGTTTCCTAAATGTGATGAATAAACTGCAGCAGGCGTTTTCTTGGGTCTGCTTACTTTTGGTTGCTAATATTAGCCCGTTTTCGACAGTTTTTGTGTTTCTGTTTCAGGGAGTTGATAGAGATGTTGGCTCTGTCCAGAAGTCAGAAACTCCCTCAGCCAGGAGAAGATACACAGGTAACGGAGAACTCACCGAAGCAAAACTGTGAACCACGTTTGTGGCTGGAAGGGTGTGCAGGGAAACACAAAGCAGGTCCCCAAACCCCCCCCCACCAAAAAAAAAAAAAAAAAAAAAAAAAAAAAAAAAAAAGTCTGGGAAACAATACATAAATATAAAAGGTTAACTGACCAAAGAGTTTGTCTGATTTCCAAGCAATGAATTTGTAAACCTACCGATTCTCTTTGAAGATTAGAGCGAGAGAGAAAGAAAAGCTGTTATTTGCTGTTATGCGTTAAATTGTTGAATCTTTTCATTTATTGAAACTAGGCATGTAATGATATTAATATTTAGGATCGTGATTATTGTTCAGTTATATCGCCGCAAGAATATATATATATATATATATATATATATATATATATATATATATATATATATATATATATATTTTTTTTTATCAACATCCTTATTAGTAGTCAAGTTTTATTTGTATAGCATATTTAAGCAACAAGGCAGTTCAACCTATTTTACATGCTGAAAATATAACACAATAAACAAAAAAACAAACAAACAAACATTACAAAATAAAGAGAAGTAATAAAAAGCTGTAGTCCAGACTAGAATTACTCTATTTTCCAGTTGTTATTAATCAAAGGCAGCTCTAAACAGGTGGGTTTTTAGCCTTGATTTAAAGGAACTCAGTGTTTCAGCAGTTTTGCAGCTTTCTGGTAGTTTGTTCCAGATTAGTGGTGCATAAAAACTGAATGCTGTTTCTCGATGTTTGGTTCTGATTCTGGGGATGCAGAGTAGACTTGAACCAGAAGACCCGAGTGGTCTGGAAGGTTGATACAACATCAGATCTTTAACGTACTAGTAGTGATACTGCCCATTATTTAATGTCTTGGAGCAGCATTCAGACTCTTAGGTTTTTAACGAACAAAGCTATAATGTAAGCTAGGTATGTGTGTTTGCAAACATCCAAGTAAAATTTACCTTACTTCCTATTGGTCATTAGAGAGCTACTGACAGCTGTAAGCAGTAGACTACTCCTGATGTTTCCTTCCATGTTCAATGAAGACAAAATAATTTTTATAAAACATCCCTCAAACAGTTAAAGAGGCACTATTATGTGTTTTCAAGGCACATAGAGTCATTTTATAGCACTATCAAGTAACTATGTTACCTTCAGTTGTTACAAAAATGCTGTATATATCAAATATGACCTAAAAGAAATTTGACTTCATAATTGAACGCCTTGAAATTGGGTCTCTGTCTCTTTAAGAAAGTCCTGCTCTTTCTGAAACTCTGCCTTCAGGAAGTCATCACAACAGCTAACCCTTTAACCATGTTTTTACCAGCACTGCACTGCACTGATCACATTGTGACTGTTGTTCAGCACTGAATTGATATGTTTCCTCTGTGAATATTTAAGGAGGGAATGTTTTGTCTTCAGATCTTGGAGCTGCTCGTGCAGAGGGACAAGGAGTTCCAGGAGCTGATGGAGGTGGCTCAGCAGCAGGGGAAGGTTCACCAGGAGATGCAGCTGCTGGAGAAGGAGGTGGAGAAGAGGGACAGTGACATCCAACAGCTGCAGAAACAGCTGAAGGAAGCCGAACACATCCTGGTGAGGAGCAGTTATTTTGTTCTTAGTTTCCTAATAGTAATAATAGGACAGTTGCACTGAAAGTGTGACTGTTTCTGCTGGTCCTTGATGTATAAAAGCTGTTCAGTTCAGAACAAAGTCATTCCACTTATGCACAGCTGGATGTTACCAAGATCTACAACATTTCCTAACTTTTAAACGAGCATTCCCCATGCTGACTATTTTACACATGAATAACGACTGGGTTTCAATTTTATGTGACACTTGACTAGATGACTTGTTCAGTGAAGGAACAATCTTTTTCTAGTTCTCTGACTCTGTTCTTCATGCTTCTTCATATAAACTGGTTCTTCCGTGTGTTTTTTTTTTTTTTTTTTTTTTTTTTTCCTCCCAAGGCCACGGCTGTTTACCAGGCGAAAGAGAAGCTGAAATCCATTGAGAAGGCCAGAAAAGGTGAGCGAACACAGCTCTCAGTGAACATTGAACGTGTTGATCTTTGTTTTTTTTTTTTTCCTGGCTGCTTCTGCATGATCTCTACATACGTCTTTGTTCAACACAGGAAGTATATCTTCAGAAGAAATCATCAAGTATGCTCACAGAATCAGCGCCAGTAATGCTGTGTGCGCTCCGCTCAACTGGGTGCCAGGTAAGGGCCGGAGTCTCTTCAGCGCCTGCTAATTGACAGTAGATATTGGGTTCTGCTTCTTTAGTTAACAAGACTGTTGCTCCAAGGTGATCCCCGCAGACCTTATCCTACTGACCTGGAGATGCGCAGTGGGATGCTCGGACACATGGCTAACCTGTCATCCAATGGAATGAACGGACATCTGCCAGGAGACGCTCTGGCTGCAGGAAGGTTACCAGGTCAGTTTAAGATGGAGGAACTAGAACTTTTCTTTAAACGGGAAGAACTGGAGATGAGTTTTGCCATTAGAATCTGGCAGAATGGGTCAATAATAACAGGGCTACTTATGCAGTCTGGAAAAGTATGGAATTCCAGGGCTGGCTAAATATGGAAAAATAAAAGATGAAGAGTATGTTAAAATATGTCTCCAGACTTTATTTGGTATCCAGTTGTCTAAGCCTGTGTGTCTGTCTTTTTCCGTCCGTCCGTGTTCTGTTTCTAAATAAATGTGAAGGACTGAAACCCCTGGAAGATGAATCTGGAAAATCTTGAATTGTAACATGAATCATGTGTAGGAACACAGTGTTACTGTATACTGTAGCTCCACAATCTTATGAACATGCAGTCTTTTTTTAGTATGATTCATGGACTTTTCAGACCTCTTTAGTTCTGACCACATCACTTTACAGCTCATTGGAGAGCAAAAATCAGTATGCTTTTTGCTATGAGGAAAATTTTATGACGCATTATTTTTCAGAAAATGAAAAAAATTCTGTTCTTTCTCCTCAGATGTGCTGACGCCTCACTACCCCTGGCAGGCCTCAGATGTCTCAGTAGGGATGCTCCCTCCTCACCATGGAAACGACTTCGGCCTGGAGCCCCCAGGTCATAACAAGGAGAACGAGGACGACGTCGAGGCCATGTCGACAGATTCATCCAGCAGCAGCAGCGACTCAGACTGATAGACAGGCAGTGTGTGTGTGTGTGTGTGTGTGTGTGTGTGTGTGTGTGTGTGTGTTGTTAGGCAATATTTGAACCCACATTTCTCATGATACCTGATCTAATGTGTGAATCATTTCCGTAAAGGTGAGGTTATGAAATGTCGCTCATTTTCATGCTGTGAAGCATCTCCAAACCAAATCCTTAAAACTTTGAACTCACGTTGTATCTATGGGCACAGTGATGCTGGTTTTAGTTCATGGGCTTACGTTTAGATTCACAATATTTGCTTTTGCATCACAAGATTCACAAAGTACTTTTTCCTGCACGTTCACAGACAGTGAATGTCTCTCAACTGGATGTATTGAATTTCAAATGGCTGATCTGACATTGTTGCCGATCATTTTTATACAGTTACCAAACTTGCTCTGCTGTTAGTTAGCATCAGGTTTGAGCTTGGATAAATTGTAAAAGTCACTCTACTGAAGACTTATTAAAAAGATGAGAACTCAGAAACTCTGTTATTAGTAGGTCAAATCAGAAATGCCTCAATTTTTTTGTTTTTTAATGCTTGTTATTGAGTTTTAACCAATACACACCGACTGCATCTTCAGCCAGCTTTTTTTGTTTCAGTTGTATCCCAGATAGTTTGAATTATCACCCAATTTAAAAGCTAAATAATGTTTCTTTATATTGAAATTGATAGATCAAAATAAGTGTACAAAACAGGTAGGTGGCACTTACACTTAGACATCTACTGTTGAAGTGGGAATAACTCTCAAATACTTGGTATCTAGAGATTATATTTACAGTCATGAGGAAAAAGTACACGCCTTTCCTAAGATGTTCCAAAGTAGTTTAAAGTTGAGATGCAAAAAATGCAACTGATTCTAGACTTTTTATTTAGATAACAAAGATGAAGGCAAATAAAACTATGAAAATAAGAACCACCTTAGCAGCATAGTCAGTAGTTTTCTGTTTGGCTTTCAGTCTCTCTCATTGTTCTGGATACATTTTGGGCCCCTTTGCTTTCTGTTGTGTCTTCAGTAATATCGAGGCTTGTAGACCTCAGTTTTTGCCACAATATCTTTGTGTTGACTGGCAACACACTGATTCTATCCTCCTACAGCCATTTTTATGTGTTTGCAGCTGTGTTTAAGATCATTGTCATATTGATGACCAAGTTATGGCAGAATTCAGCTCTACGCAGTTGATGGCCTCACATTTGGCGCAAGAATACTCTGATATCCAGAGGACTCCTTGGTCCACTCAATGATTACAAGGTCACATTTAAAGCTGCAGTATGTAACTTATACATAAATGTTTTTTTTGGATTTATGTTAAAACTCACCATGTCGTGACAGTATGAGACAAAGTATCTCTGTAAAGCTCGAGCTCCACCTCCTCCCTCAGCTACTATTATCGTCTGAAGAAATGCACCGCTCCTGGTCAAAAACAGCCAATCAGAGCCAGGAGGAGTGTCTTAGCGCTGTCAGTCACCCTTGTGGATGCGCCTCTCAATGTGCTACTGGTGGAGAAATAACTTGTCATTCTAGGAAAACTGTTTATCCACCCTCATTGGTGGCCATGCTAACTAGCTGTAGCATTCATGGCAGGCTGTGAGTGGTGCATAGACAAGGGTGATTGACAACACTAAGACTCCTGGCTCTGATTGGTTGTTTCTGACAGAGCTATGTATTTCTGCAATTAGTACTGGGAGAAGGCAGAGCAGCTTGGGTTTTTTTTTTGTTTTGTTTTGTTTTTTTTTCACAGAATATCTGTCTTATACTGTCACGACATAATGAAAACTTTAACAAATATGTAAAAAAACGTTTTTCATAAAAGTTACATACTGCAGCTTTAAAGCCTAAGCTGTACATCAGACCTAAAGGGTCAAGTAAAATGTTCGTTTCACTTCTGATTTACAATGAAACTTTCAGTAAAGAAAACATGAAACTGGATATAAGTTGTTTTTTTTTTTTTTTTTCTCTGTGTCCACAAATTTGACTGTAACCAGCACGTGTCCACTTGAACAAAATATGTCATTCAGAAAGCACAGAACAGAAACTCCACTCAGCAGTTACTTCTCTCCCTTTAACAATATGTTGGGTAACTTCTTGCAGGTGACATGAACTCTATTGCGGGGTCATTTATTCTAAATAGATCAACAGTTTCTTTGTTGTAGGGATCTTGTTATGGTGTCGTTGCCTCAGGTTTACTTTGGCTGTTAGGTAGTTGCCAAGCTGTTTTTTCTCTGAATCCAACTAAAGTGAGGACTGATATTGTGGGGAAACAGATCATCTTCCTTCATCCTTATCACCCTGTGGAGCCAGAGTGGTCTTTGTTACAGTCAAACTTCAGGTTTCCCAATGTTCTGGTTAAATTAAGCTAATGGGTTGCAGTAGCGACGGATTACCAGAAATAAGATTATTTAAAATTGATGATTTTGTTAATGTTTTTAAAAACAGCAGCTGTAATTGGTTTAATGTGTTTCTGCATACAACAATACTCCAAGCTCAAGCTGACTATTTATTGCCCTGTCTACTATCTGATTCACTAAGTTTTTGTGTTGCATAACTCTGATTGTTGTCATGTTGTCATATCATTACTTGTCGTGTGTGTGTGTTACAATATGGCTAACCAATATGTAAATACGCTTGTATATACTTGTAAATAAATTGTTTTTGAATAGACTTTTTTGTATCTGGTTATGTTTGTAGTTCTTTCTATTAGAGTAAAAGGCTCATTATTTATATAAATAAATATAAATAGCATAAATGTTGATACTGTACTTATTTCACCTTATGGACTTGAAATAAATCTCTTCCATTTGATTATTTTTTTAAATTTAGGTTTTTAGATTTGTGGATTGTTAGTTGGTCAGAAATTCCCAAAACCTTTCAATGGATCAACTTTTTCTGAAACATCTTGGACAAGAATCTTAGATGCACAAACCTGGTGCTGGAACTATCTTCTCATGGTTTACAAGGTTCATTTTTGTTTCATCTTATAGGTTCTATTTTGTATGCATTAAAACTTTACTTTTATTGCTGATGAAACAAATGTGTTCAATAAAGATTTGGATCAGCATTTATCATTCATGTCATGGTTTTAGTCATTCAAAAAATATATTTGCTGTGATATTGAGTAAATAATGAAAATCACAAAAGAATCTACAAATTGAATACATGAACATGCATCCTGAGTAATAATAGGACCATCCATGATTACATATTATGTTGCAAACCACAGTATACATATATCATTTGTTTTCAACAGTGAAAAATGTTTTAATTTCTCCAAAATCAATTAAAATGTAGACAAAAACAGGTAGAAAAAAGTTACAGAAGCAACCAAGAGGCTGAAAGAATTTGTAACAAATATTGATTTTGTTCCACATGGGACAAAAAAATCTCTTTTTCTCTGTATATGTCTGAATAAGGTAGTTAAATAGAGGGTGTTTCACAAAGAATCTTGGTGGAGAATGTGTTATGGGTTCCAGGAATCAAACTTAAACTACTGCTTCAAAGAGGAAGTTTCACTATGTGTTCAACCACTGGGCCATGTCTGTGGGTCCTCAGGTCTATCAGTACAGGACTTGAGTAAAAAATAAGTTTTGTCATTTCTGTGGTGTATGTGATCAGAACATGTGAGCGGCTTTATGTTGAAAACTTATACTTCTGTTAGTGCCCTTAACAATTAGGAACAATCTGGGGTTACTTTTCTTCAGATGGATAAAGACTTTTTTAAAGATGTATGAAATTATGTACAGTTTGAGTTACCACCCAGTGTTGCCCTAATTCTTTCAGGTGTATGACAGAAAGATTTTTCAGCGTCATGGCCAAGGATACGTCAAAAAACAAAAAACAACAACAACAACAAAAAAAAAAACAACAAAACAAAACAAAAAAGAACAACAAAGGAATGGCTTCGTGACGGCTAAATTAAAGCTTTGGAATGGCCAAGCCAAAGTCCAGAAGTAAATCTGATAGAAATCTGTGGTGTTATCCGAAGAGGGTTGTGGACTGTATATATTCATAAAAAAATGTAATGTAATATTTTTAAATTGCATATTTTTCTTGCTTTTCTATTTAGGTATTTATGTGTCTAATTTTATTCTATCATTATAATTATTATGGATTTACAAAGACATTAATTATATATATATATAATTTCCGACTGCACCTAAAGGTCACACCAGGGGAAAGCCGAATTTTGAAGCCCGCTACGCATGCGTGTTCGTGACTTCTCCGCTGTATCGGGAGACATGGCGACGTCCCTGATTTGCGGCTGTTTGACGGCAAGCCTGAGATCTTCGGGGGCCAGGAACACTATCAGCACCGCTTCAAAGGTAATTGCGTCACGAAATAGAAGGAAATCCCTTCGGCTTGCGTAGCATATGTCTCATACTATTTTACACCTTCACTTGACAGCGACAGCTTCCTAAATAGCTGAAGGGGTCAAATCTGACATTAGCACAACTCCATAGAGTTTCCGTTGTTTTGGCTAACATGCTAACTAGCGGGACTCTGGTGTTAGCACGGCTCGCTGTCATTGTTAAAGCAACACGAGCGATCACACACAGCAGGTCACTTCACTCTCATTTTACTGATCGTTTGAGTCGTCATACGGAGGGGGTTCTAAAGGTAAAGTGGGGCGATACAGCTTAGTGACCCCACCAGAGGCAGCCGTTGTCCTCCAGCTGGACTGGACCGTTGGATTTGTCCCGAAGAGTCCCTTGGGAAAGACCTCAGGATAAGTCCTCTCAGCCTCTGTCTGGAGAGACAGCAGTTTTCATTGCTTGCTGAACATGCAGCGCGGACACGACCTGAAAAAGCATGAGAAATCCTGAGATGAAAAATGTATTTAAAAAAATATTGTATTTTATGGTATTGTTCAGGATAGAGCTGAAAAAAAAAATTCTTTATGTTTCATGTCTCTTAATGTCTGCACGATTATCAAATCACATGAAGTGACTAATCTTGCATTAAAACCATAAAATTTGGTCTGGACTAAGCCTCTTAATTTGCCTTTATTTACTGCTCAGTTTTAAAATGACAGTCTGGACTTTATCTGGGCGGTTCTAATGCATATTAACCCTTTCACCAATCAAATCAGAAACGGTTAATTTTTTTTCTTGTCAGCAGGTTAAATACTGAAAAATCAGATCTAACCTCAAAAGACACCAGACCAGGAAAGGGAAAGGGATGATCGGTGCACCTCTAAACTCCATTGTTGCTCGGACTATGTTTAGGATCTCTGTCCCATCCGCCCAGTTCTTAGCAGCGTTCAGCAGGTTTTCTTCCAGGATTGTCCTGTATTCAGCTCCGTCCATATTCCCATCAACTCTGAGCAGCTTCCCTGTCCCTGCTGACTAAAAGCATCTCCACAGCATGGTAATGCCACCACCATTAGCATCCTTGCTGGACTTGTCAGTCATGTGTCGACTCACTGAGAAGTTGAGCTTGAACAAAGCTTGGGATACTGCCTTGTAACTTTATTTTAAACTTTCCTACAACTTTCTCCCAGGCCTGTCTGCTTTGTTTCTTGGTCTTCATGGTTTCTGCAAATATACTAAGATAAAAAATACATAAAGATGGAGTTTTTACTAATTAGCTGCCTTGTTAAGGCAGTTGATTCCACTGCATTTTATTTATGGGTATCAGAGAAAAGGGAACCTGAATACTAATTCTTCTGAGATTTTATTTGTAAATGATGGAAAAATGTATAATTTTCCTTCCTCTTCACAATTATGCACTACCTTCTATTAATCTACTGTATGACATAAAATACATTGAAGTCTGTGGTTGCTAAGCAATAAAAGGTAAATTGGCTACAACTTACTCTTGCAAGGCGCTGAATGAAAGACATGTTTCAATCTTTTTGTAGTTTTTTTTTTTTTTTTCAGTTTTTTGCAAGACTAATTTTGAGAACTAAAATTTATTGTAAGAATATACAGGAATTATGTGGTTAAATGTGATTTTATATGCATGAACTTCTGTTTTCCTCATTTTGTACATCAGCTAGATAAAAATGATCAACGGTGCTGCTAAAACTTCGAGGAACCTGGAGTTTTAGTAGCCTTGTGATTCACTTTAAAATGTCTTTACAATACACACAGTTTATTTTGTCTCTATTATTGCCTTCATATGTGTATGAGAATTATGTTGAAATGGGGAACTAGCATACCTCAGCATGTGCAGCCATCAGAATATAAAAGAGTTATCAGAATCAGATGAAATGATTGCTGTGTACTTTCTGTGTTATTTATACTGATAGTTAATTAAGACAGTTAGCTTTAGGTGTATAAAGTTTACCATTGTGAGTTTATGCTGTTATGCTTGGTTTGAGTGATAAGATGGCTCTGCTGTACTGCAAAAATAAGACTCAGAAGTGTTCTTGAATTAAAAACTGAACTTGGTTATTGGTATTTTTACAAGATACACCATTTAAATGTAGTTTTCAGACAATTAGATTCTTATAGAAATCTATTAACAATATTGTTTAAAGTACTGTATGGCCTAGAATATATCCCAGCATCAGTGCTCCTTGTAGATTTTCTGATTGTGTTCACATTGTTGTCTTAAGAGATGTCCTGCTGACTCAGTCTGAGAAACTCTTTGTTTCACATCCTCAGCTGGGTTTCTAGCGTTGCTACTTCTCTTATGTTGCAACTAAGTTACCCATCAGTGCTGTGGTTTAAAATTGAAATAGTTAATCTGTTCAAACAAACAATATGTTGTTCATTTGATCAAGGTAAGGGTTTATTGTTAGGAGGGAGTCAGCCAGAGGAGCTGCCCAAGAAAACAGTTGGCATGCTTGGTCAGCAATGTCTGTCTGCCAGCGTTCCAGCTGTAGTTGCAAAGCAGTCTAATTTAATTGGAAGGACAGCAGCTGCTCCTTCAGTTTCCCACATCTTGACTTTGTTTTTTTTCTTGATCCAAAATATTTTCAAGAACCCAAATTTGTCTAAAGATGGGGACGGTGTTGCAATTTTCTTTCAGCTGGCTGACCGTGGGCAGCAGCGGGTGGGAGATGGGCCAGCACTCTGTTACTGTATGACCCATGCAGCCTCAGAATAAACTGTTCCCTGCAGCACTTTCTCCGGTGTGTTGTTAAAAGTATGCTTAACCGTAGGAACAGTATGACCGAGCATGTTAGCTGTTTTGCGGCCCGTGTTGCATTTCGGTATGCTCCCTGGTGACGGACCAAAGTACGCACTAAATGAACAGAGAAGACTCCCTCCGTATGCGTCTGTGTATTTAATGTTGAGTATAAATGGACCTTAACTGATCCTCTGCTTTGTCTATAAGGTTCTTGGTGGCTCCACAGGTCTGTTTGGTGGCCATGTGTTCCAGCTGCAGCAGCAGAGGAACCTCTCCCTACACGAGTACATGAGCATAGGCCTCCTAAAAGAAGCCGGCATCTCTGTACCTGTGGGAATGGTGGCCAGCTCCTCTGACGAGGCGTATGCTGTGGCGAAGCAGATTGGTAAGAAAACCCTGAGTTCAATCACAGTTTCACCTGAGTGTGGGCTTAAAGTAAAACTGAAGGTTGTTTTTCGTCAGTTATTCTGAGGTCGGAAATGGATTTAAGGAAACGCATTTACCGCAAAGCTCATAAAATCTTGAGATGAACAGCTAAGAGCAGATGGTTAGAGGATTAGGTATAAAAGCAGCATCCACTAATGCCTTAGTTAATGATGTCTTAATTCACTAACTCAATATATTCAGAAAAACTGCTGACCTCTCATCGTAAAAGGAAGGACAATGATTTTGTACTTCAGTTCCATATGAACTGGTGTGTAAAGCACTGCTTAATTATTCTCATGCAGTTCTGGAAAGATGAGGACAAGAGGATGAATGGAAGCGGTCAGAGGATTGTAAGAAGCTATTTAAAATTAATTTATATTTTCCAGACATGGCAGGACATGTTTTGCGAGGGAGAGCAAGATTTTGAGAAGATAACAGGAAGGCTGAAAAGACTACAGCAAAGTTTCTCTGTTTTATCCTTTTGAACTTTCAACCTCTGTCTGTCATGGACCGTGCCAGATTTTGAAATGTAGGCAGTGCTTTCTCTGGAATATACACAGTGACTGCTAACTGTGCTAATCACTATGATGGTAAATAACCCTCTTTTCTTGTTTTAATAAAAGGAAAACCAGTTACTTTCCATTGTTTACTGCTTCACAAAAATCAGTTGGAGATCAGCTACAAAATTCTGATCGGTTCATCTTTTCATAGAAATATTTGTTTCTGGTTTGAGTGTCTTTTCCAAATCCTTACAGATCTTTTTTCCTCTTTACCCTCTATCCATTGAGGCAAGGATAAATTATGGCTTTCCACTTGTCCAAACCTCTATCAGAAAAACTTCCCCTATAAAAAATAAAATCTTTATAGTATCTGACTTGCTTTCTGTCCTGAATCAGACTACTGTGAAACCATAGATATTTGAGCTGCTTAAATCTTGTACTCATCACAGAAAGACGCATCTTTTTTTGAGGTTCTTGCTGTCATTAAACAATAAATATATTAAAACAGTCAAGTAAGTCATTAAAGATGCCAATCATGACCAAAAGGCCAAATAGATGTCAGGTTTTGGTTTTAGTTCCATTTTCAAAACCTTAGAACTTTTCTGGAAATCTTTTCTTTTGCAGTCAAGTATTTCTGATGTGTGTCTTGTTCAGTCACTGCCACGGTAAGCGTTGTTATTCTGACATCATGTGCTAGGTTCCAAGGACCTGGTGGTGAAAGCTCAGGTGCTGGCTGGAGGCAGAGGGAAGGGGACGTTTGAGGGTGGTCTGAAAGGAGGAGTGAAGATCGTCTACTCGTAAGTACAGTCAGTGAACACAACAAAAACTGAGAATCTTTAACATTAACATAAATGATTGCCCTTGATTGAATCCATGTGCTTAGAAATATCAGTTCTGTTTGTTTTAAACTTGTTCAAACCTTTTGCGATGTGGGTGAAATTGAAAGCGCTCAAAGATCACAAACATTCATTTTTTAAAATTGAAAACACAAAAATAAGCAATATTTCAGTGAAACAAGAAAAGCAATCAGATAGCAGAAAATCAGCAGAAAAATTATATGGCTGTCGTTTTGGTGTCGGTGACAGATACAACTTCTAAAATGGGTTTTTTTTTTTTTTTTTTTTTTAGAATATTGCTAAAATAGGTGTAATGCAGTTTTAAAAAAACACTTCAAAGGTTAAAAAGCACTTCAGGGGCAGCGTGTGGTGTAGAGGAAGAGCAGACTCCCTGTACACAAAGGCGATTAGTCCTCGACACAGCCATCTGGGGTTTGATTCCAGACTTTGGAGTCTTTGCTGCATGTCTTACCCCCTCCTCTCTCTTCCCATATCCTTCCTGAATATTGCATAATAACAACCACTGGTGCCACAAAAACCTTAAAAAAAAAAAAAAAAAAAAAAAAAAAAAATCATTTCAAATTGTTTAAAAAATATATTTCTTAATGTATTTTTAACTTTTTCTTTTCAAAAATTGTCAGGTGGCACAACCAGATGTTTATTAGATAACTTAACACTTTTTCAGTTTATTTCAAATTTGACAGGCTTCTACTTTGACGACTAGAAGTTGTTTTCCGCCTGACTCTCTCTGAGGGGGTTGTCTCATTAAATAAGTTAACATATTGAACTTGTTTCTGCTAGCATTAGCCACGTTTGTTGCGCAAATCTCACACATGATTTCACAGAAATCATGAATTCTAAAATGATCCCACACAGCAGACTGGAATGCAGCTGCTGAGAGAAGTCTGGGCCTCTTTTTATATTTTTGCTTGCCGTTCCACTGGCTGACCAGGTGGAGGCACTCTTTTCCTTCACTAGGCTACTGGCATAAGGTTTTTATTTGTTCTTGCGCTGAAGTGCGTGACATACACATGTCCAAAACCTAGGGAAAAAAAACAATCAGACCCAATGTAGACAAATTTAGACATTTTTGAAGTTCTTAATAAAATGTCAGACATGTTTTTGGATCAATATATCACTGCTGCTACTCTACACATTTACACAGTGATCTGCAGCTTCCAAAAAATAATACACTTACAAGCTGCTTGCCATTTTTCAGGCCTAAAATAAAATATGTAGAAATTATTAGGAAAAAAAAAAAGTTTTTTGACTTGATGACTTCTTTAAATGAGGCTAATCACCAGCTGCCTTAAATTTTCCTCTTTTGTTTTCTCTGCAGCCCAGAGGAAGCCCGAGACATTTCCTCTCAGATGATTGGTCAAAAACTGTACACCAAACAGACAGGGGAGGCGGGTCGCATCTGCAACCAAGTGTTCATCTGCGAGCGCAGGTACCCTCGCAGAGAATACTACTTCGCCATCACGATGGAGAGGTCTTTTCAGGTGAGACAACCCTCTGAGATCCTGTGGGGAGATAGAGCTGCTTTTATGGTTCCAGAAGTGCCTGAAAAGGAGGAATGTTATTCATTTCCAGTTGACTTTATAAACACAGGCTTGTTTTTTTTTGTGTGTAATATGACACAGTTCTGTAAATTCAGACATGTGGACCTTAACAGGGCTCTGGACAAGTTTGTGCTGTCTAAAGCAGCTTAACATCACTAGGGGGCAGTGTTGTAATATAAACGTCAGTAATTCATACTTTCTCCATGTTTATCACAAGGATTCCCTGAAGAAGCGTCCCTGATTTAGATCAGTCAAACACAGCAGGGGCAGAGTGTAAACATTCTAGATATTAAATGTTTAATTAAGCAGTCTTGAGATTATGACCTCAATCTAATCTGTCTCTCTGCCAGTCATTCAGCAAGGGAACATCCCTGCTGTTGAACTGGGCAACGCTTCACACATTTATCTAATTTGGGGATCCTGAGAACTTCCTGAGGAATGAAGGCTTTATTATTATTATTATTGCTATATTTAGTCCTAGATTCTAATATGTTCTAATGCATCTCATTGGACATCATCTTGATATTATTGATCTTATCTACTGCAAAGGAAAAGGGGAATGCTGAAACTCTTCAGGGCTGTATGCTCTGAATTTAGGAGATGCCCAGAGAAGTGGCATTTGGACCTCTCTTTATGATCTTTAGTCAGTCAACTTGTGATGTCACATTTTTTTTACTGATGCAGCTATGTTCTTAAATCGAACACAGCTCATCACTGCAGCCGTGAGTTTGCATTCATGATCAATCTGTTTCAAAGCTGAAGTGATTAGAGTATTGTGGTATCGCTGAATGCCCTCAAATAAACTGACAAATCATTCGCTTTGAGACTTTGTTAATAATGTGCTATTCTGTGATACGAATACTGAGTAACTGACTGTTACCCCTCGTTTTGTGTATCTTTGTTTATTGAACAATGTGGCTATTTAGGCTGTTGGATCAACTACTATTATTATATTTTTTCCATTTAATGCTCAGAAAGAGCAAACAAATTTTCTGACTTGTGTCGAATGCTGTTGAGTTGGATGTCACATTGTGATTGTGTGATGAAGAAAAGCAGAAAGCCCCAAATATGATTCCAGTGAGCAGAAGACTGTTTTTTTTTTTAAAGTATTGCTTCCTGGGCAAAGGGTTCCTACATGGTCTGGAAAAGCACAGAATTTGATTGAAGTATTTTCCAGCATTCCATGTCCCATTTTTCTTCAAGTTTCTGTCTGTCTGTCTGCAGAAATTTACTGATAAACTGAGCGAGTTGGATTACCATGCCTTCAATTGAGAAATGAGTCCTTTCTAAACTTGTTTCACATATACTGAGACTGGAACTAATTCTTTCACTCTCCATACCTTCTTCTTGTGTCTCACAGGGTCCTGTGCTGATTGGCAGCTCACAGGGTGGGGTGAACATCGAAGACGTGGCAGCAGAAAATCCAGACGCCATCGTGAAAGAGCCCATTGACATTGTGGAGGGTATTAAAAAGGAGCAGGCTGTCAAGGTACAATCAATAGCTGCTATACCAAGTCACAAAGCTGACTGGAGATGTTTCAACTGAGAAATCGAAGAACAAGAGAGGTGATGATCTCTGAGAGGATGCTGTTATTGGAGTGGGTGATCCTATGTCTAAATCAGAAACAGACTTGATCACTGCCTAAAATAGCTGAAAATAATTACCTCTCTTCATTCTTCACAATAACTGCTGATTCATCATATTTTGATGCCAAAAAATATCAATGTTCTCAGGTTTCATAAAGAATCACACTTGCATCCAATTGTTTTTTCTTAAAATCCATGTTTGACCCCTGCTGGTGGAGTCTGGTACTACAGTCATAACTGATTGTACTATTCCATCACTCTTTTGTTTACGAACATAACCTTTTGTTGAAACATTAAATCCAAGCTGTTTCACAGAACAGTCAACTAACAAGCTAAAACAAAATGTCACCTATGGGGTAAAAGCAGCTAACGTTTGCATAACTGGCTGTTTTCACACTCTTCCTGTACAGAATTGTCTTTTTTTATTTCTTTCAGATCTAAAAATGAACTTAATATTTATGTGGTCTTATCTGGGGGAGCTGGGCACACAGTAGATAATTCTAAGTATTATCTCAAGCTTATTTTAAATGTGTATTTTGGGTATAAAAGTGTATAAAATGACAAATTGTGGATTCTTAGGCTGCATATGAAGCTCCTCTGAGCTTAACAGGACTTCAGTGTTTTAGTTTACCTGAGTCTTAAGCAGTCAAAGATTATTCTAATAGATAGAAACCTTTAGACAGTTGACAAAAACTCTTAATATCCTGAAAGTAGATACAGTTAGTATGTAAGTGGTGAACACTGAACTGCTTGGCAAAAAAAAAAAAAAAAAAAAATCAGATTTCCAGAATTAATTTTTATGTAGACTCAGTTAATCATTCCTGTAACTTGTCACTTTTGAATGCTGATATATTAACTCTGATATGTTTGGTAATAAAACTGTTAAACAAGCAGCATTTCAATTTATGAAGAACTAAAAGTTATGAAATCTGTAATTATGTCTTTATTTTTGTAAACAAGATCAAGCAGCAACAGATTATCATATGTTGCTGAAAGCATTTAATAGTCAATGTTTACCAATGTGAACTGTTGCTGTTATGATAAAATGAGTTAAATTTCAGGATCTAAAATGTCACACTAGCAAATAATTGTTTAGTCAGCTAATGGAATCTGTAAGGGTAAACTGTTCCGTAGTTTTGGTGTCAGATTTAAAGCTGCTGACCCCTCCAGGTAGGTTTTTTTATTATTTCTTTTGGGGGGGTGCAGTTCTTGTGAAAGGTTAACAGATTAGGAGTCTCACGTAAAGCTTCATATCATCAGCATAGGAGTGATAGGAAATGTTTGAAAAATATCATAGAATGCCAGATTAAAACTTAGTGGACCCAGGACTGAACCTAGGGGGAACCCCACAAGTTATTTAAGCATGGTGTTTGTTTGTACACCAGATCAGATGTAAATCATTTTAGAGCCTAATAGGGAGCAGATCATTTTCACAAGTCCTATAGTTGATTGAGGAAATTTATCATAACTGTAAGCGTATTTATATAGATACCATTTAGACTCTCCTTTTCTCATAGCTGTTACAAAGATGAATATTAAGTCTGTGTTACAGTGAGCCCCCTCAGCTGTGGCTAAAGATAGCAATTCAAACCAGAAACCCAAAGCAATGATCCTGTCCACTAGAAATATCAGCAGGGACTACAGTTCATATCTGTATGATGTGCGATAATCAGCGATGATGTGCTTTGTGTTGCCACAGGTTGCTCAGAAGATGGGGTTCCCAGCAGCTCTGGTGGACGAGGCGGCAGAGAACATGATCAAGCTTTACAATATTTTCATCAAGTACGACGCCTCCATGGTGGAGATCAATCCCATGGTGGAAGACTCCTCTGGTGTCGGTATGAACACATCTGTGCTTTCAGGCGTTTCGTTACTTACCGCACCTCCACAGTTACCTTTTGACAGGACCAGGAAATGCAAAAGAACCAAAAATTTGTCCTTAATCTATTTTTTGGCCTGGGTAAATAAAGGTATAGTAAAAATAAAGGTAATAATAAAACCAGGATCAGAAATTGCATGCCAGTCTCTACTGATAACAGATCAGATTTGTTTGCTGAAGACATAAATATTGAGAGAAAAGCTATGGATTCATAGAAATATTGTGGGAAGTATAACAGATTTTCTTCTCTGAATCTTAAAGCTTTGAGCAATTCTGTTTGAATTGAAGTACAATTTCCTTCTGAGGATGTTCCACGGTTTTCATATTTGTTGCTCATAGATGAATCTCCTTGTTCACTCGGATGTAGAAAAATCTGTTGGCACCCCTGGTAAAGATATGCTAAAATCTGTAAAATAATTGACTAAAAAATGTGGAAAAATCCAATGGTGGTTGGAGCTGGGCTTAATGTACATGCCGACCACTTGTTTGGGAAGCATGCCAGGAAAAACAGCTTCTCTGACCTACTGTTACAAATGGAAACATGTAGAGTTTGCTAAAAATCTACTGTGACTTTAACTGGAACAAAGTGCTTATGCCAGATGTGACTAAGGGTGAACAACAGCAGCAACCTTGTGGGCACCTCATGCCCACTGTGAAGCACGGCGGAGGATCTCTGTGAGGCTGTCAGCCTGTTTCTCTTCTGTTCCCTGGGAACCTTGTTAGAATTCATAGCGTCATGAACTCTTTGAACTACTATGACATTTTAAATCGAAATTTGGTGGGTTCTACCAATAAAGTGAAAACAGGTCGTCACTGGGTGTTCCAGCAGGGTAAAATCCAAAACATCTGGTCAAATAATCAGAAATGATTCACCAGAAGGACAGTCGACCTTCTTCCATCTCACATCTCAAATCCTATTCTAAAGAGAAGGACCTGGGTGATCGAAAGAGGTTGTGCTTAACTTTTGACTATTTTATTCGATCAAAAGAGGAATTTATTTTTTGTTGTGTTATTTTATTTTGAGGCTTTTTACGCATCTCTACTGGGGTGCCAACACATTTGTTGCTGTTCAACAGTGCTATTCCAGATTTTGCTTGACTCAAGTAGCAGAGAGTGCTTTATCCTGATTTGCTCATCATTTCATCATTATTATTAAAGATTTTTTTAATGCCTGTGCTTATTTTTGGGAATGTTCCATTAGATCGCCCTTGTTGACAGGGATAACTCTAGGATTGAATTCTTGCTCCAGACTTTAAGCATGGATATGTTTGCATGAAAACAAGCTTCCTTCGACATGCATGTGTAGCCTTTGGTAAAGGTCGTTGCTATTTTTGGCACAGCCTTATTGAAGTCAAGTTAATGGCGGTCCTGCAGACAGAAATATGTCAGTCAGTTGAAATGTGCAAAAGAACTCTGCATGCATGCACTTTGTCAGCGTGACAGAATTAATGGCTCGGCTTAACGCGCGATGATGAGCTCTCTTAGGAAGGAGTTAAATACCGTCATATGACGAGGGGAACACTGACCTTTGTGGTAAATGACAAGTACCAGTATAGATGACTACTGTCAAACTGGGAACACAAGTAGTGCTCAGAATAGCATGATTTTAAAAAGTCAGCTTAAAAATCTGTTGAAGCTGTTGAAGCATTGTGTAATGTTTAGGAATAAGGAGGAAGGAGCGCTTTGGATCGCCCTGAGATTCCTTCATGATGACCAGCAGATCCTAGAATCTACAGTTGGGTTGAATGGTACTGTGGCCTTGGGGATAGCTGGTGTGGTTCCTGTCCCTCCAGAACTACAGCTATACTAAAAATCTACTCATATTGTAGCATGAAGCACTCTTCCCTTTTTAAATGTAAAGCTGATGAGATTCAAACTGTAAATAGAGGCCCAGATGTAATGAGGTTAGTTTAATTTATTTCACTGAAGTTTAGTGTAAAGATATTTTGGCATAGACTTTAACTACTGTCAAATATTTGTCCTGTTTTGTGATGTATAGGACTGCATAAATATGAAACAGGGCTTGATAAGTGGGTAGAAAGTAATAAAACATACTGGAAATGTGTTTGACTTGATTCAGATTTTTTTGTTTTTATAAAAACCCTAACTGGGGATCCTCCCAAACAATCCGATCGAGGCATTTTTGAATGATCTCTATCGGACTCCCTAACCAAACTCCCCAACTGAACTCCCCTACTGACACCCGTTGTTGGTCTTCTGCCTGGGATTTCATGTTGGTTGCATCCAAAGTGAGCTTTCTGGCTGCGTTTTCTGCAGACAGTTTTAAACATCCTAGCTTTTTTATGTGCACCATTTGAAAAACTTTATTATAAATTGTGCAATCTGGATTTTTGCCACTAATCCAAGTGTTTTCCACTTTGATTGTTGCTGCTGAAATGACCAGTGCAGTCTCTTTCGACTCTTTACGGTGATCATCACAGTTCAAAAGAGACTGTATTGACTGCTGCAGCTTGCACAGTCATGACTCGTATCTCTCTTGCAGTCAGGGTGAGCTGTAAAGTGCAAAACTCAAAGATTACCTTTAAAAATTCAGAGAAATGTGCTAAGTTTATGAAGCAGGAGAACAATTTTTTCTGTAAGTTTCGTCTTCACTCGATTAACTAGAACTCCATTGAAATTAGGGCTGTAACGATTCGTCGAATGATTCGTGTACCTCGATTTTTAAAATTCCTCAAGACAAATTATCTGCCTTGAGGTTGCGCTAAATTATGTTTTACTAATTTAGCCCACCGTGTTCTGTCCGGATGAGTTTTTGTGTTGCTCTAACTTCCGCCAATGAGCTGCTGATGAATGCTGAGTGCTGTTAGCAACTATGGAGGGAGACGACAAGGGGCAGAAGCACTGCCAAGAAAGGCCACTCAGTGCGTGTACAGCAAAACGGAGTTGGCATTTGACAATAGCACGTCGTCGATGTTGCAACACCTCAGTAGGAAACATTAGTTTAGATCAGGAGGAAAAAATCCAACCCGACCCGCCAAAGCCCATAAACATTGTGTTCAACCCTACTAATTAACGCTAGGAGCTTGAAATAAATCCAGTATATTGTTTTAAACATATACCAGTTAAAAATATTGCCAGACCTCTGACTTTGCTCTCTGCAGGCTTATTAGTGTAACTTTACTCGTTTTTAGCTTTTTAAAAATGTCTTCCAGCTCAATTTTGCCTCTTGTTCTTGCTCATCGAGAAGAGTAATGACATGAAAAAAATAATAAAAGATATAAAGAAACAAATTTTATAAAAAAGCTCCTTCATACTTCAAACTTGAGACTGAAAGTGACATGTAGTATTAAAGGCAGTGTTTAGACATGAGGCTTCAGAAATTAGCTTTTTAATTTTTAAGTTAATGTGAAATGTTTTATTTCTCATCTGTTGTTGCACTTTAAAGTATATTTTTTCCGTACTTCAAACTTGAGACTAAAAGTGATGTTAGAATTGCATTGTATTTTAAGCAATAAAATGACTTATTAAAAAAAGGAATTAGCATTTTCTCTTTCATATATTTCTTACTAGCTTAAAGGGGCAGTATTATGTAAAATCAACTTTTTTGAGCTTTACATCATGTTATAATGCTATTCCCTCGTCCAAAACATATCTGGAATGTTGCCTTGATTCTTTCATGCATGCTTGAGAAATCTTTTAATCTCCCATGTTAACCATTTAGCTGTGCAAAACTCGTGGATGGACCTGGCTCCACCTTCGAGACCTAGATCCTCCTCGGAGCTGCACTTTCTGGGCTAGATTACTCGATTACTAAAATAATCATTTAAAACAGCCCTAATTGAAATATGTTATGAGCCAAATCATGAATGAGTGATATTAAAACAGAGAACAAACATGCTAATGCTAGCCTAGCATTTTAGCAAGCTGATCCACATGAAAACATGACTTTATTAAAGACAGAAGCTGTAAGTTAAATATATACTTAAAAAACAAATGATGAAGGTATATTTATTTTAGGTGACACATTCTGATATAATAGCTTTCTGAACCTACTGTGTTGGTAGGTAGATAGGGCAAACTTAAATCATCTCATAAACTTTAGGGAAGTATTGGAATGAAACTGTATCAGTGAATCCCTTGTCTTAAATGATCTTGATTGGAATCAGGAAGAAAAAAATTCTTATCTGGACATCTCTAATTATGACCCATACCAACTCATCTGTCTAAACTTCACGCTAATTCAACAAATCAAGGTAACAAAGTTGACCATGATTTAAAAAAAATAAATAAATAAAAATAAATAAATAAATTAGATCACAGCTGATCTAAAAAAGATTGGCCAATTTTGATCACTGGCCAGTTCTAATATATTGTCTGTCTGTGTTAACAGTGATGTGCATGGATGCCAAAATCAACTTTGACTCTAACGCAGCCTATCGCCAGAAGAAGGTATTTGATATGAGGGACTGGAGCCAGGAGGACCCCCGGGACCAACAGGCCGCCAAGGCTGACCTCAACTACATTGGCCTGGATGGGACAATCGGCTGTCTGGGTTAGTATTTTTTTTTTTTAGATTAGCCGGGTTCCGGCGGGTGGTTGGCTGAGGGGTGGGCCACACACGAAACATGACACAACACATGTGTTTGTGTCATGAAGCTGAAGTGACTTTTCTCCTCAGAAAGTTGGGTTCTGGGCTGCCCCCTCTCCTATATCATCTTGGGGCCCTTCGCTAAAAATGTGGGGTCTATTTCCCCCCTATTTCACACTCCGCTCCGGTGGCTGGTGCCTCTGCCTGCCTGTACGTTGGTGCCTCTTAGTGTCTGGGGCTGGGGCCCCTGGTGGCAGCTTGCTGGGGCCTGGGTGCCCTGGCTCTGTCTGGCCTCTGCTGGGGGGTGGGGTCCCCTCGGGGCCCAGGTCTCTGTGTTCATGGCTGCATTTGCTCTGGTGTAGCGGGCTTGCTGGCAGGGCCTGTGGGCTTGTCGCTGCGGTCCTGGGCTTCTGCATCGTGGCTGCCAGGGGGTCACCAGGGGCTTTCCTCTACTGTTCTCTGGGGGGGGGGTTGGGTTCAGGTTGTTCCTGCGGGGGGCTTCCGGGGCTCCATGTTTTGGGAGCCGCTGGATATCTGTGGCTTCAGTCTTCCTCATGTCATCCTCATGTGCTGGGGGGTGTCTGTGGGCCCCCACACCCACTATCAAACATTCTTAGGGAGAAACCTTATGGACACAAGCATGCACACACACACACACACACACACACACACACACACACACACACACACACACACACACACAGATGTTTAGATTCAGGTGTTTGTTAGATACACTCTCAGCTGGGCTGCGGTTGCGACTAAACATCTTGTATTACCTTGTACTGTGTACATTCCATTGAAGTTATAACTGTTGTTATTACATATACATGTGTTGTGGATCCTTTTTTTTTGTTTGTTTGTTTTTTCTCTTTCCACAGGTCTAGAGGCAGACTTCAAGGGTGTTGACTTGTGTTATCTCAATGGTTTCTTTCTCTCCTATCTCCTTCTTTCTCTTTAAACCTTTTCTCCATCTTTCTCTCTTCCATTTCCCCTTTTTTTTCCCATCTTTGTGTCCATTACATTTGAAATAAACCCAAAGCAATTTCTAATAAAGTTTCATATATATACCAATTGGAACATCATGGCGAAAGCTGTAATGTTCCGCTTGTGAAAGCAAATCTGTTGGGCCTTACCTTGACACTCAGACAGCAGTTCAAAGTACCACACTGCCGGACAGGACACTAAAAAATAAATAAATAAAAAAAGATTTGTTTTTTTGTTTGTTTGTTTTTTTTTGGTGAGAGGGGGGACTTCTGTTGTTACTTACTGTTAAGAAAACTGTTAAGAGACGTCTTAACAACAAATTGTTGCTTTCTAGCCCTCCTGCGGTGAGATGTCATTGCTTATTAATAGCTCAAGCAGAAATTATATCTGGTGTGTAAGGAAAGGCAGGTGCTATAGAACAGGGTTTACTAATACTTTAAAACAAACTTTGAGTTTTTTTTTCCTTAATTACATCTGCACTGAAGAGTGTACATTGAAATTAAAAGAAGCATATTCTGGACCTAAATAACCTTTAACACGCCAATTAATCAGACAAATGGCCTTTATCCTCTCTAGTTAACGGTGCAGGTCTGGCTATGGCCACCATGGACATCATCAAGCTCCACGGAGGCACACCAGCCAACTTTTTGGACGTAGGAGGCGGGGCCACAGCTCATCAGGTGACGGAGGCGTTCAAACTCATCACTTCAGACAGGAAGGTAAGAAATCCCCCTTGTCCCCTTCCTGTATTAACTTGAAACAGCTCCGGGACAAACACTTTACTAAATATGACGTTTCAGGTTGCTTCATAATCTCCAAATATTGAACAGAAAAAAACAACAGTTTTCCTCATTGTTTTACGTTTTCAAAATCAAGACTTGGAGTTCAAGACTAAACACAGAAAATAAAGTTTTGTAGAAACCCATTAAATTTATTTTTACTTTTTTTTTTTTTTTTTTTTTTTTTTTTTTTGTTGTTTTAATTTGTGTTAACTAAATATTGTCCTATTTAAAATTTCATGTTTATTTTTCATCATGTCTTTGTTTTATGTCACCTAGGTTCAGGCCATCCTGGTCAACATCTTTGGAGGCATCATGAGGTGTGACGTCATCGCCCAGGGCATCATTATGGCTGTGAGAGACCTGGATCTTAAAATCCCCATCGTTGTACGGTTACAAGGTACACCACGCTCACTCATAACCAGTGTAACAGCAGAAAACACACACTGTACTGCCAAAGAAAAGGGGAAACTAAAAATCTTTAGCAACTCACAAAGAGGAGATCGTAGTAGATTTTCTGCAATATAACAATTTCCCTCCGATAATTCAAATTTGCATAATCAGAGCTTGACAGGCGCGTTGTGGCACCATCAGCAGCGACTGGGGTCTTGTGTTTGATTGTTGTGTTGAAGAGGGATCGAAGATTTTCATTTGCTAATCTCATTATAATCCTCATCTATTGTCATGAGGCTGGTGATAAATAAGCAAATAGAAGCTCCCTAATTTAATCTCTCCTGTAGTGTGTCTATCCTGCCCTTGGAGAGAGGGGAAGGAATTTATTCTTGGAATAATCATATGATCCTCTTCACTGACTTCCTCTGAAGGTTTTGTGAAAATGGGTAGAAATTCTATGGGATGGCTAAAAAAAAATATATTTGCTCCATCTGCCTGAGGGTTAAAGTAAAATATTCTCAAATGTGCACTTTTGTTCTCAATATATTTTTGATTTTCTGCAACTGACCTCTAAAAGCCAATAAAGATGAGTTCAGACCTGTGAATGAAATGTAATAACGGTAACTTAGATAATACAGTACTTTCTAGTGTAGGTAGTATACATTGTAGAACTGATGTAAAAAAAAAAAAAAAGAAATTGTGTGAATGTGTAAGATGATCACTTTTAGCTGAAATTGGAACTGTTCATGCTAGACCTTTAAAGTTAACATGAACCTTAAGTATTGGTGCATCAATCAGGTCTTTACCCTCTAGAGACGAAAACTCATTTGTGTCACTTATGTATTTCCTTCAGCTAATAAAGGGAAAGAAGCTATTAAAGAATAATTCCTAATTTAACATAAAAATATTAATATAAAATAGAGGATGAATGGAAAATCTCATGGAGTCGTGTGTCTTGTTAGTCTAGTGTTGTACCACTATTCAGAATTTATTCTCAGTGTTTGGGTCGCCAAGAAGCAATAGATTTTGGAAGGGGGTTGGGGCTTTTTGTTTACGCTTTTCAACTGACTGTAATTTGTTGATGGTCCCTAAATGAACCAATGCATTCTGTTGCAAGTACACGGACTCTGCCAAGTGCTCTCTCTGTGACAGCACACGGCATGAAAGGCCATCACTGCCTCTAGAGAATCATGGAGAAAAAGGCTGTCACATATCCAACTTAAAACTAACTTCACTGCAGGAGTGAAACAACTATGGAAGTAAAACCGGACATTTGGAGAAAAGGATTATCCAATCAAAACGGTTTGAGAGTGGACTCTGCTATTTGAGACTGCTGGAGGTTTCCACCCTCCAGCAGTCTCAAAAAAGTCCTGGAGGGTGTAAACTGTGTTTGTAGTGCGAGCATGTCTGGCATTACAAACACAGCAGTCTTTGTGTGTTCCCTAGAAAATGTGTTTCCTTCCTTTAACTCTGAAGTTTTTAAAGGATTGTCATCATTTCCCAATCCAGCGTGTTCAGACACAGAGTTTGAAAGCTCAGAGGGATAATACGCAGCCTTCCTGTTATCTGGTAAAGGGTTTGCTCTCTTTTGTAGCCTGAACTAAGCAGACAGTGGCCTGACATTTTGTATAGATTTATACTTAATTATATAATACTTTTAAACTCCTTTTAAATAGCTCCATAGCTTTCTGTGCTTCCTCTGACTTCATTTAAAAAACAAAGATTCGCATTTTGAGTCTCCGCCTGGCCAGTCATTGATCGGGGCCGATTTCTATAACAGGTTGGTTCGTTGGTGCGTTTCTAGCAATGCACATCTCAGTTTAAAATATTTGGCAGTTCTAGGGGGGCACCTTGTCTCTGTGTGATGCCTCTTTCTTCAGTCTGGCTCCCAGGGAGCAATCCACCGAGTGCTGAGCTAATGCTAGCTGTGGATTATTATGGTGTTGTTTAATATGTACCATGCTGTTGTACAGTCTGTATTATCAGGGGGGAGACCAGCTGAGGCTGCTGGTGTTTTTGTGTCTGCCTGTGGCCTTCCTACAGGAGTGAATCCCTGGCTGGTGGAAAATTGCTCTGCTTCTTTTATGTCCTGATCTTTATTCATTCAGCAGTGCAAACTAGTGAAATGTAGAAACTACCAGAGAACGTACATGTTTGTGTTTGCAGCCTCAACAGAGCTGAGTTCTCCTGAGGGTTGCATTTTCTGCTCCTGCTTTCTATTTTGGCATCACAGTGGGTTTCCACATGTCACTATCTACAGGCACCCTTCCTGTAACACCTCCCTTTTATTTTAGCCTCCTTTCACTAATTTAATATCATTTAAATTGAATTTTAAAAACATTATTCTGTACACATTTAATATAAATCAAATTGAAGTTGTGCTGTTTTTGTGTTGCACTTTTTATTCCGGGTTCCTGTACATTTTTCCTTTTTGAAATTCCAGACTTTTCTACTTGGAATTTTTTTTTTTTATCAATCTTGATTAAAAAAAAAATGTCTGACCATTCCCCCCCCATAGACGCACAGACGTTTCCTTTGATTTAGTTTACAGTGGACCCCCTGTATAGGTGGAGGTTAGGGGCCAGAATCACCCACGAATAGCTAAAATCCATAAATATAATAATAATAATTTGGAGTTATTTTCCACAGAAGAATCCATGAATACTGAACCATGAATAGGCGGGGAGGTCCACTCTAATCTTTTCTGAAGTGTTGGTTGTTTAATACGAGAGTCCTCTAAGCAATAAAAGCTTCAAAATAGTGCACAAAGTTCATTCTCAAAAACCCAAATGCCACATATTAATGTTTATTTTCATGAAATTAGGCAGAAATTACTTTTTATCTTAAAATGAGATCTTTAGCTTTTTAGCAGTTTATGATGTCATAGGGGGATATCCAGCTTGTTTTTGTCATAATGATGTGATTATCTCAGCATTTTAACATCTCAATCTCTTATTGTAATAAGTTTCATTATATCTAGAGACATGAGCTTGTGCCTGTTTGTTGCAATTCCAGTTTTCTTCGCTCCTTCTCTTGAGAAACTGAAATCTTAAGCTTATTTTTTGGCATTTTGACAGTTTTATTATCTGATTAGATCAGTAACAAGATTTTCTAGTCATTTTGCTGCAATAAGTTTCATTGTGTTTTCTTGCGATGACTGTTGAATTATTCCATTGTTATCTTGACAGGATGAGACCTCAAGTTTTCTCTCTATCGAGATGTTAAAGCTCCTATTCTAAAACTGTTGTGCTTATATATTTATTTCCAAGTGGAAATTATGACAGTGATTTTTTTTTTTTTTTTTTTTTTTTTTTTTTTTTTTTCCCCAGAAACAGAGATACTCAAATCATTCTCCCAACTCCTTTTAAAGGGTCAGTGATTGAAAAAAGGAAACACTGGAATATTATCAGCATCCAGAATGGAAACTGGTTTCAGTTTAAGGGCTTTCTTGGATTAAGCTCTGTCACGCAGACATTATATTTGATTTTTATTTGATTCCCTAGCAAAGAAACATTCTAACTTTTCCAGTGTTTAAGGTGATAATTTAGTCACGCATCATTTCCATCATCTTTGGGCCTTCTTGCAAACTTTAAAATGTCCATTTAATTAAAACTAAGGTTCCTACTTCATTTTTCATGTGGTATTTAAGGAAAGTCAGGTTTAATTCATTCTGAGTCCAGTTTCACCAATGAGAGATTTGTGGTCGAGTTCAGTTTTTTTTTTGCGTCAGCTTTAGTTTAGGTTCAAGAACTATAATTAATAGTGTTCAATATATCTTTTTTGCAGCCTTGCTATGTGAGTGGTTGTTAAATATTATGTTTGGAGCAGAGGCAACATCCTGAGACTACCCTTCTGGTTCCAAAATGACCATAACGGCAAAAATAGGAAATGGCAAATGAACGAAATCACCAGCCTTCATCAAAATCTAGCAAACAGCTAACGTGCCTCTGTTTTGTCAGGTACATCATTCACGCCAAAGAGTGCTGTTGTTGTGACCTGATAGAGCTTATGTATGCTGCAGTCACTGATCAGATAAAGGTCAGAGTCTTCAGGTTGGCTGTCAGGGCCTTTCAAGCTGAAAATTGTCCTGTCACCAGATCATCTCAGAGAACCTCACAGTTATGTCTCCAGATGTTTATGGTAGCTTACACGTCATTTACAGCTGAATGCAACGTGCAGGTTGATGGATCTGGTGTTCATTTATGAGACCTTGATTAAGAGCTTCTCTATATTTGGATAAAAATCGTTTTGTGTTTCTTCAGGGACGAGAGTGGATGATGCCAAAGCTCTGATCGCTGCCAGTCCTCTGAAAATCCTGGCCTGTGACGACCTCGACGAAGCTGCAAAGATGGTAAAAACACACAATTAACTCTGTCTTTGTTCATTTGACTCGGACATTCCATCTAGAAACAGAGAGAGGAAAAAACAGCTGCCTAAGGAAGTGAGGGAGGTTATGAGGAGAAAAGTCACTTCAGCTTCATGACACAAACATCCGGTCTGTGAAAGCGGAGGTGATAGACGTGTTGAGGGTCAGCAGCCAGATCACATCTGGATCTGTGGCTTCGCCCACACATTTCAGCATGTTGCACATGAGTTATAGACTACCCTGAAACAAGAAACAGTTCTGCTAGAAGTTTAAATAAAATACTCGTGCATGTGCAGGACCCTTTGTATTTATGTTAGTAAAAACATCACTTCCCATACATAAGCCACGAAAACAGTACAAACACGTATTTACTTTGTGATTATTTGTAGAAACAGTTTTTTCTACCATCTTCTGCTGCTTTTCCTACCTGACAAAGTCGAGTCCAAAACATTCAAAACTGTATAAGTACAAAGTGGTGAAGGGGTGAAATGACGAGGAGCTGTCTCGGTCTTCTGTTTGCAGGTTGTAAAGCTTTCTGAAATCGTTTCCTTGGCAAAAGAAGCTCAAGTAGACATCACCTTCCAGCTGCCCATCTAGGAAACCCTCACTTCTCCCTGTTACCCCCCAGCAACCCACGCCTCCACACCCACCCCACTCACCGACAGTAGGACCGACGTGTCCAGAAGATGCATCTCGCTTCATCCCCATCGTCTTTCTGGCTCTGGCCTGACCGCAAGACTCTCTGACGACAACAGCTCTCACTTCGAGCAAACTACCTTCTTCTTTTTCCCTACATGCTCTTTCTTGTTTCCACATCTCCCTCTGACAGTCAGTCCCACAATGTTTTATTGCACTTAGGATGATACGCACAAACCCCTCCCTGCTTTAACCCCGTCCTCTACTCTATACAACTCTGAGAGAATGACTCGCGATCAGTCAGTCCGTTTACTTCCTTACTTACTCAAAAAACCTTGTAAAAAAAAAAAATCATCTAGTTCACTGCTGGCCACATATAGCTGATAATTAGTTTCAAAGCAGACACTGAGAGCCTTGGGGCGTTCTTTTTAAGTATTCGAAGGTTTCTCACGGTAGCCTCAGCTGCAGAATGAATTGTTTCAAAATGAACTCTTGACACGTTCGGACTCAGGCTCTCTGATTGTTTCAGCCATCGCTGCGTTCGCAGATAAGAAGTTGGTAAATATTTTCTTCTGTGGTGGAGTTCGGGTTTAGTCATGATGAACATGGCTGATCCGTGGCTGTTTTTTTTTTTTTTTTTTTTTTTTTTTTTTTTTTTTTGAAGTATTCTGCTCCTTTTGAGTTGCAAAAATCATTTAGGCAGAAATGGGAAAACCAAAAGCTGAGTGACAGCGGGATTTTCTATGTTCATTTGGTGTCTCTCACTCTTTAATTTATTGTAAGGGGAGAAAATCCTCCTGCTTCTTTCAGTCCTGATCATTAACTGTGAATAGCTGCTGGATGGAGACTTGTCTGTGGTGGTCTTTTCTAACGCAAGAGTTTCAAGTAAACCTTTGGAATTTCATGCCCCAGTCAGTATTTTTTGGTCTCTGATATGATCCAAGTCATTGCAGAACAGACACTTATCAATCTTCAGTCCCAGTCTGGTACTTTAATAAAATAAGTGGCTTGTATATGCATTTCAATAACTCTACATTCTGTCAAGTACTGTTGTGATTGTGTAGCCCTTAAATCACCAGTAATGTTCTGGATGCAGCAGTCTCTCCTGTTCATTTGTCTGGACAGCGCTGGATATTTAGTTTCTGCTGGAGAGCTTTAAGGTGCCGCTCCAACACGGGGTTAACTGTGAAGAAAATTACTTCACTGTCCTCACAACTTGTCACTTAAAAAGGATTCAGTGTTGTTTTTTGTGGTCTAAATATATATTCAGATAGAAAAATATTCAGTTAACTCACAACTTTGCTCCTGCTGATGTTTTCATGTAGTCCAGTTTGTTGAAGTGCTAGGCTAATGTTAGCACGTTTGCTCTATGTTTTGTTATAATTTGTTCCGCTGCTTCATACCAGTATCTCTGGCTGTTGTGAAATGTAATGACTGAAGCTTTGGCTGCTTTCTGAACAGAACCTCCAAACAGCTGTGGATACATGAGCATTGGCAGAGCAGTTCAGATGGACAAGAAAAGGGGAAAAGCTAACAGTTTCTCTCACTGTAAATGTTAAGAGTAAAAAAAACACTTGGATTGTCAGAGAAAACCCTGACCCATCAGATCATTGATGCTTGAAATATAACTGTTTTGCAAGCTGTGCATACCAAAATAGGCCTTGATTTGTAAAAACTGGCTGCACACAGTAAGCTGATGGTTGACAAATGGATATTGGGAGTTTGGTTTCATCAGGGGCTCCAATAGCAGTTCCCTAAAAATGACTTGAATCAGGAGCCGGGGCTGACATCTGGGATCAGATCAGAACATCCCTACTTGAAAGTTAATCGTACATTCTTTGTACAGTCCCTATGGAGTTTTTAGGACCTCAAATCTGTTCCTGTATGTCCTTCTTCTACAGATACAGAACAATTTAGCCAACAATAAAAAGATATTGGATAGTATCCTTTTAACCTCGTATCTGTCTGTGTCGTAGGAAACAACCTTTCAACTGTTTTTTTTCTTCTTTTTTATAATGTAAAAACTTAAAATTAATAGATTCTTAGTGTTTAAAGAATGTTTTTTTTTCTTTGTTTTTTCCTAATTGGCTGAAGTAGTGTTTAAGAAGTAGGAAGTAAAAGCTGATGATCCCAAGTCTCACATCTGTGTTTTTCTTTTAATTCTCAAACCTCCTGTCCTCTTGAGTGCAGATTCAAAACTGTTCACTAAAACAGTCTAAATGAACCACTGCAGTTCTTTTTTTTTTTTTCTCTCTCTCTCTCCTGCATTTTAGGGTGCAAAAAAGTAATACAGATTACAAATAAACAGTTTGCTGCTGGACTCTTCAGCTAATTTATTAGATGACTGCATCACCTTTTATGTGAAATAAAACCTGCAGGACCTCCTGTTCACTCCTGTCACATCACAGAACAGCAGCTGCTTCCTTCCAGTTCCTTTTCTTTCTGTAGGTAAGGTCAGAGTCTTGCAAGTCTGCATCCCCGCAGATGAACTGTGAAACAACTGTAGTTGTTTTCTCTCCTTTCCTTTGTTTCTCCCTCCGCTTCCCCATGTCAGCATCGCGAACACAAGCAGACATTGTGAGTTGTACGTTATTTTATCTTGTAAATAACCAGACTGATGTTCTCACTCTGTAACATATTTATGATCCTCTGAAAGAGTTCAACAATGAAAACAATAAATAGAGAACAACAGCAGTTTTTGTGTTTTTTGTTTTTTTTGCTTTGACTGGTTTTATTTAAGGAATGCATAAAGTTTAGGTTTTGTTTTATTCCGGAACAAACAGTTTTAGCAAGTAATTTGTCATTCCATACGTTTAAATAATATATTTGTTGAAACAAAATTACATTGTCACAGGATGACCTGCCTGAGAAATCAATGACTCCCCAAATATTACTCAGGTATTTTCTGTCCACCAGCTTTTGTTCACTCTCCATGGTAACAAGCACGGAAATTGTGCCTTTTGGAAGGCAGCCAGATTTTATGGCTCCATAGCTTTTAAAGACCCATTCATAAAACTGACTTTTTTTTCTTATGTCTTTATTTTTAGGACAAAAATCTTGAATAAAACAGTTTATAAGGTAAATAACCATGGGGGTGATGAAGGTGTGAGCTTTTGATCAGAATTAACCATTCAAACTCAAACATAATATTTCACTTTGAATTATTCTAAAATATTGATTAGCTCATGTAACATGTCTGAACTTTTCCTTATTTTATTAATTTTTTTTTTTACATTTAGTATTGAATCATCGTCATTTGGGCTTTTTGAGTCCTTAAGTGATGCACATCACACTGTCCTCCTCAGACCACTGCCTGCCACGCTCTTACATGAAGCACTGTAGACAACTCTGATGACATCATGTGTTGTTTGCACATCAGACTCTGCTGCTCTCCTCCCCTTGTGCCTGTTCTCCGTCTCACCCAGTGGAGTAACAAAAGAGGAGCTTATATGAGTAGCAAAATAAATCAAACAAAAAAGAATGACTCATTACTGTGACTGTGTTCCATAGAGCATGAACATGAACTTTACAACTCTAATGGTAACTAATTACTGTATTTCCTGATCAATTACTCCCATTCTCCAACAATTCAAGTTTCAGCTCTTAGCTTAGAGTTTTGCCTCAGGTCCAGGACAGGCAATTGATTCGGCAGACCCACCGCTTCGTCACCACATTGAAAGATGCTAGCTATGGACTGCTTAGACGCACGTAGGTACAGTGGAATGTAGAGATGCAATAGAAATGATCAAAAACACACCAGTGTCTTTCTTGTGGGTTTAAATGTTGTGTTTGTACTTAGAATTGTTAACAGTCTGAATAAACCTGAGCAGGGAAAAACCAGAGAAATGGTTTGTTTGCTGCAGGTCATCTTTAAGATCTGCTCCATAACAGCTCTGCATCATAGTGCTTGGAGCCAAAAAATGCTTGTTTCCTGGAGCAAGAGAGACTGCTGTATACTTATACATGCAATTTTAAATTTATATCAATAGGTGTCACTATATGATCAATTCTAATATCAGTTGAGTTTAACTATATCCCTCATTTACGCTTTAATCATCTTTGTGCTGGTGTTTCTCTTCGAACCGAACTCTGACCCACTCTTTTTAGACTACTTTCCCATAATATCTGTGTTGTGAAAAACCATCAGCTGCACAAACAGAAACCCTTCCTTTCCCAGGAATTGTGCTGGCTGTTGATCCAGAGGGAAGTGTGATGTAGTAATCATCACACTTCACAAATCAAAAATTCATTGTTTTGTTTCTCTGTTTGGTGTCTCAGATGTTTTTCATTTCACCCAGTTAAGCTCTTGTTTTCAGACCAGTGATGTGGCTGTTGCTTTATGTAAGCTACAAATGCTCACTTGGGTTTGTTCATGCTTAACTTATATCTGCACACATTTACATAATCATTGCTGATTTAGGATTATAAATATATGTCTTGTTAAGAAGTTATATTTTAATATAATTTTTTTTACATGGTTAACCCTATCAGATACTTTTCTTGGTCTTCTTATTTGTATGCAATAGAAGATATTTGCCTATAGAGTTGAAAGTCACCTTTCTAGGAATATTTTAGATGACCATGCAGAAACCCCTAAAGTAGTTCATCTTTCACATGGGCATGTGTGCTCTTGTAAGAAAATAATGGATGTTATTTAAGCATAATTAAAGGGGACACCCTTGCCCAAAATGCAACGTTTTTGTCTATTATGCTAATGTAGTTTCATATATACTTGGATATGACTGATCGGAGGGAATAAAAAAACGATGAGTTCAACTGCACCCTGGAGTAATGTATTGCCTCATCACAGTGGAGGATCAAACTACTCCTCTTTGTGATTTTTTTTTTTTAACCTTAAATGATTTAATGACTTTTATCCTCCATTTGCCATTAGCTTTATAGCATAATTGCCTAAATCATATTTTGGCCAAAGATATCTGCACAATCCCTTACACTGCTACATCACCCTGCCTAATTGCCTATGTCCTCAGCCTATTAGAACACTTGTTACAGTCCAAAATCCATATTTGCCTAAATCTTCCCTTTGATTTAAGCTTGCTTAAAAATGTATTTATTCTTGTTTTCCGAAAACTTTAAAATATGGCTTAAGCAATTATGCTATGAGGCTAGAGATATAACAATTCCAGGTGGAAATTTGGATGTCCTTCATGTCATGTCTTTGGATGTCCTTCTCCCAAGCGATGGGTTTCCTAAGATGTTCCCAGACCAGTGAGGATATGTGTTTCTCTGGCATGTTCACCTGGGGTCTCCTACCAGTGGTATGTGCCTGGAAAATCAAAGGAAAACACCCAGTGGGCATCCTGCTTAGACATTAGAACAATCTCACCTAATGTTGTGTTCCATTTGTAAATGGAGCTCTGGAATCCCAACTTCCATGTCAGAAAAATCAACTGGAATTCCGCTCCCCCACCCGCCCCCAAAATCAAAAAAATAAAAAAAAAAAATTGAAGAATATTTCAAAAGCAGACTTCGAGATCCAATATGGTAGCTCCTTCCATCAACAGCAGTAAACTATGGCACTACTAAGAGTGTGTCTGAAGTCAATGTTACATGTAGTGCCTGCAGCTCTAAACTGAACAAATTAAAAGTAATATTTGCATGTAGAAAGTACAGCCTATTTTATTTTGCTAAACCTGCAGATATTCATGGCTCTAGTGCTCTGAAGAGCATATTTCAATGGCTACTATCCCTGTATCACTGTGTGACTGAAGTAGTCCTAAACTGACTATCTGGACATTGTTACAGCTGAAGCACATAATCATTCTAACCTCTAATATAAACTTAATCAGCCTAGCACACTGTATTTAACTGTCAAGGACCACAGGGATAGGACATTTCCCTCTAATATACATGAATGAGGCCATTTCGGTATGAGCATAGCCCTGCTTGCTCTGTAGCACTCAGTGGACTGCATACTTTAGGTATAATTAAGTTCTGGGCAGCTTATTTCCAGTTGTGTTACGGGGACCAAAAAGCAGCTCAGTCTGATGACATGTTCTTTGTTTAGAGTCATGCAGGTCGGCTGTAATGACTGCATCATTACCTGAGTGGATCTTTGGTCGCAGCAGGTTAAACTCTGCTGGTGGAAATCAGCATATGATTCAAGCTCTGTTAAAAAGCAGCTGTGAAACAAGGCATAAGACAATAGGGGTCATTATTAGATAACTGTGATAATAAAATTTAATTTTCCTTCTACAGTGCTGTGAAAAAAAATATTTTCATCCTTACAGATTTTATTTTTTATTTATATTTTTTAATTTTTTTTTTTTTTGCCACACCTGCAAGATTCAACTAATTTCCAAATACAAAGATAGCTTAAATACCAACTGCTGCTTTCAAATGAGGATTTTGTTTAAGGAGGAAAGTAAGCTATACAAACAAACCTGACCCTATAAAAAAAAACAAAACAATATTTGCACTCTTGATTAAATCATGAATTAACTGTCTTCAGCCACACCCAGTCCTCATTATTGTCTGATCGACCTCAATTGAACCTGCATGACAGCATGAAGTAGGTAAATCAATTTCAAAAAGCAAAACATCCTGCTGCAATCTAAAGTTATTTAGGAGCTGATGTTAAACACCATCACTGAAATCTATCAGTCTGGAAAGGGTTATAAAACCCTTTCAAGGGCTTTAGGACTCCAGAGAGCCACAGTGAGAACCATTATCCACAACTGGAAAAAATATTGAACAGTGGTGAGCCTTCCAAGGAGTGGGCCAAGCAAAAGTACTGCATTGTCAACTCAACAAGGATGACTTCAATTAACTCATCTAAAGTGTGGTAGGCTTCGGCTGAGGTCAGAGTTCATGATTCAACAATAAGAAAGGGACAGGGTAAAAATGGCATTGATGGGAGAGTTCCAAGGATACCATGCTGACCAAAATGAACACCAAGGCCTCTTTTACATGTCCCTCAAAACATCTTGGTTATCTTCAAGACTTTTGTGAAAGTATTCTGTGGTCTGATGAGAATAAAGTGGATCTTTTTGGTCTGAAACCCATGGCATCTCATGTGAAACCAAGAGATTTTAGAAATACTGACTGAATGGTGGTGGGAGTGTCATGGTCTGGGGCTGCGTTGCTACTTCAGGATTTGGACAGTGCTGTAATTGATGGAACCGTGAATTCTGCTTTCTACTTAAAAGTTCTGAAGGTCAATGTTCATCCATGAGCTTACCACCTTACGTTTATGCACACTTGGGTTATGCAACAGAACAATGATCGGAAGCAGAACAGCAAATCCCCATCAGAATGGCTCAAAAAACTAAAAGGAAGCTTTTGGAGTGGCCTAGTCAAAGTTTAAACTGAAATCTGACAGAGGTGCAGTGCCATGAGCTTAAACATACTAGGAATCCCTCCAATATGGCTGAATTAAAATAGGTCTGGAAAGAGTGGATCAAAAGTTTCCCACAGTAATATAAAAGGGCGATCAAAGAGCAAGAAGTGAGTTACACCCTGATGCAGATTGCCCGTCTATTACAGGACTTAATTAGTCTAATATGTTTTCAATTTTAATTTTAAAGCAACAACAAAAATAAGATTTAAATTCTTCCCTCATAGATTCATGACATAAGAGGCGACAATAAATAACATAGATAATACTTCACTTTTTATGACAGAGATTTTTGCTGAGAGGAAGTAAAACTCCCACTGTAGAAGCGTCGGTTTAACACAAAGGCATCACTTTTTTTAAAGGATTTTGTGTCAATGGGCCGAGAATCGATCCTGTGACGGCTGTGTTGAGAACTGAGGCCTCCGTACATGGGTCATGCGATGAAAGATGAAAAGCCATCCAATGACCGCTGGAGATAGGCACCAGCCCTCCTCGCAACCCTGCAAGGATAAGCGTGCTAGCTAATGAATGGATGGATGGAAGATCCCCCTGCTTGGTCCACATCCTCACCAAAATCAAGCTGGGCCAGTAAACACTCGAGCTCAGTTTTGAAGTCTTTGCTTGAGCATTTTAAGCAGCAAACATGACTTTCCTTCCTGAGGAGACAGGAGAGGATTCCAGTTGCATATAAGGTGCTCTCTCTCTTTCTCTCTCTTCTCTATAGGCTCTAGAGATAGAGAGCGAGTAGAGGCGCGACGAGGGACGAGAGGGCGGAGAGCGGGAGGAGCGATGCGTAGGGTCGATATCTATCTATCTCTCTATCGATCTCTCTCTCGCGATCTTACTCTCTTCTCTCTCTCTCTCTTTCTGTCTCTCTCTCTCTCTCTCTCTCTCTCTCTCTCTCTCTCTCTCTCTCTCTTTCTCTGCCCTCCCTCTCCCCTATTTTCCTCCAAACATGTTTTAATTGAAAAGCCAACAAGCTAGCTTCCTTTTTCCCCGCATTTTATCAGGTTACAACCACAAATTAAAATGTATTTCATTGGAATTTGATATGATAAACCAACACTGCAAAAATTGTGATGTGGAAGGAAAAGGACACATGTTCTTTTTTAAGAAAATTGTAATTTAAAAAGTGTGGAATATTTCCCATTCATTTTTGTAAAACAGCTTAAAATTGAATTAGATGGAGAATGTCTAAGAACATCATTGTTCAAGTCTTGCCACAGATTCACTATTGGGTTTTAGGTCTGGACTTTGACTAGGCCTTTCTAACACATGAATATGCTTTGCTCTAAACCATTCTGTTGTAGCTCTAACTGTAGCTCACTGTAGTCATTGCATAACATCCCAGTGAGACCAATTTGTTTGTGGTTGTATCAAGATAAAATGTTAAAAATTCGTTAGCAAAGCACTGTCGATCCTGAATATTCATAAGCAGAAAAACTGCAGAGCGCAGTCTTATGCCAAAATCATGTCTAAATTTACCCTTGAAGTGTAATGGGTTTGTATTTGATTTATGTCATTTCAAAAAGACCTGAGGCCAACATATATGGCAGTGAGGAGAACATGACCGCCTCTGCTCTCGCCTCTGAGAAGAAACTGGAATCTCAACCCCAGTGAGACATTTTCAGTTTCTGAGATGCATATTTGTGGGTGGTGGTAGGAATGTCTGAGCTGGATCCCAACCAGTCCTTCTCTGCAGCTGATTTCATGAAGGGGAAATATGGGAACGACAGAAGTCTTAATTTGCTTTCACAAGATTTAGTCAGAGCGGGTTGAGTGAAATCAAAGAAACATCCTGTGAAATTAACCTAAAGTAGCTCTTGACAACAATCACACGTTTTGTAAAAACATTTTAAATCAAACTCTTTTATTTTCAGCTGTAAACAAAATTATTTGAAGCTGATTGGGAAATCATTGTTAGTGAGGCTGACTATTCTTTGTCTGGTGAACATTGAGGGATGTGACGGAATTACTGAAACACCATGCTACAAGGAAACATATTTTCAATTGGTGCCAGTTGTGACAGAACTAATTGGTCTATATCAAGGTAAGGAATTATATAAAAGTCTGTTCCCAGCTTTAAATCCCAAAACACCAAACATTTTGAACCTCCTGAGTGTGTGGGCCAAATCAAGCTCTCCCCATCTCTGCCTGATTCTTTGTGTTATTGTATCACAATGGCAGTTTGCAAAACTGCACATCCTGCAAGATTGTATAAGCTTTGGGGAAAGTGTCATAAAAAAAATCCAGTTATCTGTTCTGAGCATTTTCTGTGCATAAATGTGTACATTTATACATGGTTCACAAAAAAGAAAAGGTGTGAAAGTTGATTGGTTTGAAAGACAGAAACTCACTATTGACTATCAGTTTGTTTATTTACAAAGACAAAAGTATTCACACCCTTTTAACTTATCCACGTTGTTATATAACAGCAACAAACTTTCTTTTTATGTGATTTCATGCGATACAACAACACAAAGTAGTTCATAATTGTGAGGTTGAAGGAAAGTGGAACATGTTTTGAACATTTTTTATAAATATGAATGTGAAAACTGTGGCATCCATTAATATTCAGGCCACTTTACTCTGATACCTATAAATTAAATCTACTAGAAGCAAATAAATTCAGAAGTTCCCTAAATATTAAGCAGCTAATCAGAATACATCCAGCAGGTCTGTGAAAGCCTCAGAGGATTGTTAGAGAACATTAGTGAACAAATAGCATCATGAAGAGCAAGGATCAGAGCAGACAGGTCAGGGATAAAGATATGGAAAAGTTTAAGGCAGGGTTAAAAGAAAAAAGTCTTGGTAAATCTGGAGGAGCTGCAGGAATTAGCAGCTTTGTTGATGGGACAACAAGCCTAAACATACAGTCAGAGCTACAATAAATTCATGTGTCAGAACGGCCCAATCAAAGTCCTTAATCTGATCAAGAAACTATGGCAGCGCTTGAAAACTGACATTCACTTACACTCCATCCTGAGCTAGAGGTAGATTGCAAATATGCCTGGACAAGAATTAAGGTCTTATTCCTGCAAAGGTTGGTTCTACAATAAATTAAATTTCCCAGCACATTTCCCAGCATATCAATTCGTTCTATGATTTTACTGCTCAGAATAAAATTCTTCCTCCATTGCTAAAATGTAAAATGTCTTTTGAAATGTCAACATTGATCACATCTTGACTCCCACTTCTCTCAGCAGGAGCTGATGACAAATATGCATTTAGCTACTTTCATGTGAAAGGATAAGCCTAAAGGATTTAAAAAAATTTTTTAAGAACAAATATGGTTTTCAGTCACAAACTCAAATGTAAAAATTGTAAAGTAATACAGAAAGGAAAAGAAATAAGAGTGCGGCTCTCACTTAAAGTGCCCGTTTACTAGAATCCTCCTTTCAGTGCATTTACCATCTTTTACCTTTACTTACTTTTACTCTCTAAAGCAACTTTACAAACGTAATCTCTGGAATGTTGGCCAATATATTATAAGCAAAACTGTTTTTGCACATTCAACTGGAGGGCACCTCAGATCATCACTGACTGTGGAAACTTCACCGTGGACTCCAAGCAACATGGATTCTGTGCCTCTCCACTCTACCTCCAGACTTTGATTTCTAAATTAAATGCAAACTTAATTTTCTCTCTGGTTCAGGAGTGGCTTGACATGAGGAATGAAATATTTCTAGCCAATCTGTGGAATATATCTGTGCATAGTGACTCTTGATGTCCTGACTCCAGTCTCAGTTCACTCCTTGTCAGTGACATGCGGTCAGGGGAGGGAGGTGAGGCACTGCCTCTCCTGTCATCCTGACAAGTAAAGTAGATACATGAGAAGTAAAATAGATCTAACATTGATGAGAGAAAATCAATTTTTCCACTTGAATTTTCTATAAATTTGTTTTTTTTTTATTGGTAATAACATTTTTATGGTCAAAATTGCTGAATTTACGCATTGCCAGTTCAAATCCATGGGAGAAGTCCAGGGTGAGGCAGTGCAGTGCTGTGTCTCAGCTCTGGTGGCGCTGTGCCACACATAGTGAATGCAGCAGGAAGTTGGCACATCCCCATTGCTGTCTTTCTTTATATCCCCAGAAAACTTGTTTAATTACACATGTTCTAGATATGCTGACGTTCCACCGTGCGTCTAATATATTTAATGAATGTGAGTGACATATTTGTTCTTTCTGATCGGCTATAAATGCACAGTGAGAATGCTGAGGGTGAGGCAGAAAGTACTGTACCTCACTGATAGGGGGGCAGTGCTGAACCCCATAGTTACAACAGGTAACAGGTGCGCTTCTTCTTCGCATTGAAAAGACTGAACACAGTCAGAAAAACAGAAAAATGCAGTCGGAACAGAGCCGTTCAAGGCCACTCTCTTCTTTGCTTGCCAGATGTTTAAAAGTGAAGGGAAAATGAGAGGCAAGGACGTTTTTTTTTTTGTTGTTGTTGTTGTTTTTTTGTTGTTTTTTTTTAAACAGATTAATTAACAGATTGACAGAGATATTCATGGAGAAGGATAGGCGCAGGGACTTCATATAAAAATAAAGGTATGCTCATGCACGATTTTTAATTTTAATCAGAAAAGAGAGAGGCCAACCAAGGAAAACATTCAAATGTAAAAAATCAAATATGACCTTACCTTAAATATTATTTAATTTTTCTTGGTATGATATTGTTGAATTATATGGAATTGATTAAAGCATAATTAAAAGCTTTAATTAGTTATAGTCAGAAATAAAATCTAAGCTTATATAATATACTTTGGATTTGTACATCCTACTCTGGGGGAGTCAGTGAACTCAGCCAGTCATGAACCTCACTGCACTGCTCCTTGTGAAGCTCCTCCAAATTCTTGAATGGATTTTGCTTGATCATCATCTCAAGGCTGCAGCCTGATGCTACCTTTTCCTACCACACCTTTTCCTTCCTCTCAACTTTCTATAAATTACAATATTTAATTTTTTCAGAATATTCAATTTCCTGAGAAACTGAATTTTAGGTTTTCATTATTTGTAGACCATAGTCATGAAAATTACAAGAAATAACTACTTGGAATGTTTTAATACAAATTTCACTTTAAAAAATGTTTTTTTTTTTTTTTTTTTCTTTAAATTTCCCATCAAACATATACATGTATATCTAAAATGTCTATTCTTTGGGAGCAAAGATTCCTAGAAATATTTTCCCTTTTTAAAGTTTTTTAAAAATTAATTTCTAACTGAGCTGCAATGAGTTGCTTTTTAGAAACAGGATGTTTTTTTTTTTTTAAAAAAACTTGATGGTTCTTTACTCTTTTTCAAATCTGCAGTTCTGAACATATAAAAGCAGAATATGCCATAATTATGTTTACTGTCTGGAGATGACACCTTCACAGCAGGAGGCATTACCGTTTGATTTTGCACTTCTAATATGCCCTCAATTACTGTTAGATTTTATTATTTTGTACATGTTGCTCTTGCACTGTAAAACTTTGTTGACAAAGTAAAATTGCGCCATGTGGACAGTAAAGTGTATCTAAGCCAGTCATCGCAGGAATACAATGCAGCTTTGAAAACCTATATGAAGATTCTGTAATGACTAATATTTAATGAGCATAAAAACCAAGATTTGTAAAATATTAACGAGTTAAAGTCTTCTATTTAAAATGATTCAAAAGGCGCTCTTATAAATGAAGCAATAGAATAGATTAATTTGTACTTTCTACAGTACATAAAAGGATGCAATATCACAGCTGAAAAAAATCAGGTGAAATTAATTTATATGATATATAAATATACTTTACATCTCTTAATTTATGTGGCTCACATTCCCTCCTCTCCCGTTTTTCTCAGTATCTCCCTCTGCTTCCAGACAGTAATGGAGGTCCTGCAGCATGAGGCGGCTCAGCTGTCTCTCTATGATAAGCTTTAGAGCAGAGGGAAAGTGTGCTGTTGCTGCTGTCTGTGCCTGTCCTATCTCCCAGCAAGGCTGATCAGCCTTACTGAACAAAGTAGGCATGGCTGGGAGTGGTTGTTGGTCAATTTAGCCCATTCAGAAAAAGTAAATAGTCTTTTTTTTTTTTTTTTTTTTTTGTCAGAAGTGGGTTCTATTGGAATTGCTCTAAAGTTTCTAAACTTATAAAAAGAGAAACAACCAGTAGAAAAAAATATTGTAAATAATGTTCCTTTGCATTTCAACTGCATCGACTACATGTAGAATGCCACCTAAAATCTTAAAGTATAAAATAAAAATAAATAAAGCCGTTAAAGTAATTAATATACTTTGTTAAAATAATTGTGATATGTGCTATATGGGCATGAAGCATTAATTAAAATGTAGTTTTTTAGTTGTATTTAAGTCATTACTCTTTTAACATGTAGAATGTGTTTTAAGTCTGCAGGTCAAATAAATCCATATATAAATGTTTCAGCTTTTGGCAAGTAAGTGAAGAGGGAGCTGTCTGATTCTTCAAATTCATTATTAAAAATGAAGATGAAAACAGGTAATGTGTTTGCCTTTGTGTCTATTTGGTGTGTTCCTTGTTATGATGTCCTTAATGCTGATGCTGTGGTCTTGCAATCAACTAAACAGTAACTGACTCTACAAGTGTGTTGTTTCTGCAAACGCCAAACCTCTGCTCTATCTCTGGTGACTTTTTAAGAGTCTAGAGAGGCTCAGTGTAAAGACTGACATGTAAATAATTATTTCCACTACTATGTGGGGTACCTACATGAGGCTATAGCTGAAAATCAAGCCAAAGACACATGCTGCTTAAGATGTATGCATCTTATGAATGCATACATAAGTATGTGTATGTATGGATGGGACTGAAAATTAAGTGCAACTAACAGGTCTAGTCTATTATTCACAAAAAACTCTTCAACAAATAAACTCATAGCCAACATTAACTATAATTGTAAAGAAATAAAGCTTTCATTAAAATTGAGATATGCATTCGGCTCAAACTGTCACTGCTCGTATTTTCAATTGACTAGAGGAAAGACTTTTGAAATGAACCTGATTTACTTCTTGTTTGAAAGACTGAACAATCAAAGACTACTTGTGGGGTCCATCAAGGCTCCAATCTTGTGCCTCTTTTAATTAAAACATTTACATGTTTTAATTATCCATCTAATTAAAACATTTACATGTTTTAATTAGATGGAGTATCCTTAAATAGATCTGGAACAAAGATTCTCACCTCACTCATTTCGCATGCTGTTAACAAAACAACCTGCTCCCCCCAACCACAGGACAACGTAAACAATGAGATCGCTGTCCCAGCCAAGATATGGGAGGAATCTGGCCATAGTTCCAAACCAACACATCTAATAAGGATGGATCAGGAGCACATTCTTCCAAAACAAACTGTTGGAAATGGAGCTACTACATATAATGCTCTGCTAAATATAAGATTACTACCAGCAAAATGACTTTTAGTTAATGACTTAATTATTGAGCATAATATTGATGTTATGTTTCTTACAGAAACATGGTTGAATGACAACAATGAAACCCCTGTACTAATTGAATCAACACCTCCTAATTACACTTTTTTTTTTAAGTGAGAATACAAAGAATAAGAGGGGCGGAGGGGTTGCAACAATTTTTTATGATTCACTAAACTGTAAAAAGCTTTCCCTAGACAAATTTGACACTTTTGAATATTTGGGAATTGAGATAAAAGGCCACAAACGAACTCTGACACTAACTCTATACAAAATCCCAAAATATGTAGCAAATTTTTTCAATTACTTTAGCGAGCTGTCATCTATGATATGCATTGATTACGATTGTTTAATAATTATGGGAGACTTTAATATCCATATTGACAACCCAGTAGACAGAGAGGCAAAAAAGCTGAATGGTGTATTTCAAAACTTTGGTTTGACTCAACATATTAAACAGCAGATACATAATCAATGACACACTCTGGATTTGATTTTCAGCAAGGGTGTCAATATCTCCATGGTCTCTGTAATTGATGTTGCTCTGTCTGATCATTTTTCTGTTTCTGAAAGTACAAACTCTGTTGACTCGCTTAGTAAAACAAACATTATTACAAAACGTTCTTTTACAGGTAACACAGCTGAAACTTTCAATCACATCAACTCCTCTACATCACTTCTATGCTGTAACCCAATAGATGAGGAGTTAAATGACTTCTGTTCTAAAATTTCAGACATCATTGATTCCATTGTTCCTGTTGAAATGAAGCTTGTATTTGGTTGGAAGAAATCTCAGTGGATAAATGCTCCACTTGTAAGAAACGAAAGAAGCCTTTGTCGAAGGGCTGGACATAAATTGCTTTAAACTCGACTTCATGTTTTACTGTGAAATCTACAAAGAGAGAAGGTGAAGTGATCACTCATCACTAAAACATGCAAGGGAAACATTTTTTTGTAAAAATCATAAACAAAAACATCAACAATGCTTGTGACTTGTTTGCCACAGTTGACAGATTGACAAACTCGCCTGTGACTGTAACACCTGAACTCCACTCTACCAGGGCCTGCAATGAATTTGCCAACTTTTTTACGAGAAAATTCAAAAAATTAGAGGGTTGATCTGTACATCCACACCAAATCCTATCACAATGCTATGCCCATACACAAGAAATGCAGAAAAAATGGCTGAATTTCACCAACTCAATCATGAAAACTTAGAAACAATTAACCTCATCCTCCTGCTGTCTTGAAATCCTACCAACAATCTTCCTTAAGAAAGTTCTGCCTGTCATTGCATCTGATCTGATTCAAATAGTAAACTCATCCTTCTCATCAGGTGTTTTCCCCCAGGCTTTAAAAACAGCAGTTATCAAACCACTGTTAAAAAAGAACAGTCTGGACAAATCAATATTGTAGAATTACAAGCCAGTCTCTAACCTTCCATCCATCAGCAAAATTATTGAAAAAGCTGTGTTTCAACAGTTAAATAGCTTCTTAACAATGACAAACCACTTTTATATCTTTCAGTCTGGTTTCCTTGCTCACCACAGCACTGAGACTGCCCTCGTCAAAGTGTTCAAAGAGATCCACACAAATACAGACAGTAGAAGAATCACAGTGTTGGTTCTGTTGGACCTCAATGCAGCATTTAACACTGTTGACCATGATATATTATTAAAGTGACTGGAGAGCTAGGTTGGACTCTCTGGTACAGTACTCAGTTGGTTCGAATCCTATCTAAAGAAAAGGGATTTCTTTGTGTCAATAAGCAACTTCTCATTGGAGCAGACAGAAGTCATATGTGGAGTACACCAAGGTTCAATCCTGGGACCCCTCCTATTTAATATCTACATGCTCCCACTAGCTCAGATTATAACAAGTAATAAGTTTAGCTACCATAACTTCGCAGATGATACACAGCTCTACATTACGATGTGACCAGGTGATTCCGAACCCATCCAAGCACTGAACAGAGGGTTACAACAAATCAATGCATGGATGTGCCATTACTATCTTCAGCTGAACAGAAACAAAACTGAAATTATTATCTTTAGACCTACAGATGAACGATCTAGTGTCAGCATGCAGCTTCAGCTATTACAACTACAAACTAGTGATCAGGCCCGAAATCTGGGTGTAGTGATGGACTCAGACCTGAACCTTTAGAGACGCATAAAGATAGTTACAAAGTCCGCCTTCTATCACCTGAAGAACAGTTCCAGGATTAAAGGACTAATGTCTCAACAAGATTGAGAGAAACTCTTACATACGTTTATCTTTAGTTGCATTGATTACTGCAGTGGTGTCTGAACAAGTCTGCCTAAAAAGTCAATCAGACAGCTGCAGCTAATCCAGAACACTGCTGCTTGCGCTCTCACTAAGACCAGGAAAATAGAGCACATCACTCCAGTTCTAAAGTCCTTACACAGGCTCCCTGTAGCTCAGAGAATAGGCTTTAAAATACTTCTGTTAGTTTATAAGTCGCTGAACGCCTTAGCACCAAAATACAATTAAGACCTGTTGTTGCGGTATCAACCTTCCAGACCACTCAGGTCTTCTGGTTCAAGTCTACTCGGCATTCTCAGAACCAAACATGGAGAAGCAGCATTCAATTTTTATGCACCACAAATCTGAAGCAAACTCCCAGAAAACTGTTATGATTCATGTTTGGTCCTGCCCATGCTGTAATTAGTTTTCATTCTACTCACCTGTGTCACCTGATTGCTGATCTGTGCCACCTGGGCCCTGCTCTACTTAACTCCTCTCAGCCCCTGCCTCCCTGCCAGATTATCGACAGCCACGAGCCAGTAGAAATCCAGCGTTTCATGCCTTGCCTTCTTGTGTTTCTTCGACCCATTTCCGTCCACGGATCTTCCCCTCCTGCCAAGCCCGTTACGGATTCCTTTGGTTCTGGATTTCTGGACCCTGACTCAAGCTCCGCTTCACGACCACCGAGTATTGCCTGACCCTCAAGTTAAGTTTGCTCTCTCTGCCTCTCCGTGTATAACCTCTGCCTGATTATCGTCTAGCCCCTGGTGCTGCGTTGGATTCCCTTGTGGAGACCTTCATTGATTCTTCCTGAGCTGCTACCAGTTCCTGATACTAAATAAACTTGTTTTTCCTTTACGTACTTCTGTGTGTGGTTGAATTTCCGGGTCCTCCCAGTGAGTCCTTACAGAAAACTGCAAAACAGCCGAAACACTGAGTTCCTTTAAATCAAGGCTAAAAAACCCACCTATTTAGAGCTGCCTTTGATTAGTAGTAAGTGGAACATTGATCAATATTTTCAAATTATTTTTGCTTGATGATCCTTATGCTTTTGATGCATTGTTATTGCTTGATGATTTTGATGATTTTCCTCTGTACTTGCTTAATGATTTTGATGTATACTTGATTGATGTTTTTACAATGTAAAGCACTTTGAATTCCCTTGCTGCTGAAATGACTGACAAATAAACTTGACTTAATTAGTGAATGTGCATCATAAAAAAATAGTAATTGTTGGCCAAAGCAGTTATACTGGGAGAAGAGATTGGTTCTAAAATTTCTCCTGAAGAGATACAATTTGTAATGTTTTAACAAAACAGGTATTACCAACAATATTGAAGAGGGTGTACTCACTGTTTATATATGAGATTTATATTTTAAAAATAAAGACTTGCCAAGTTCATATTGACAAAGGCATTGATAATGACAATTCATGTTAAAGAACTTGATGAAAAACTTGAGCTGATTGCTGTAGTCCCAAACAAACATAAACTCACAGACCGAGCCTGATTAGAGAAAAAACTCGGAGGACATGTTCAGGACATGTTCAGATTCTGCTTAAAATTTAACAGGGCTGTTCAAAAGAATACACACCTTGGATGCTAGTGTTTGCAAAATATGCTTTTGTGAATGAGAGAAGGGTAGAAGAAATCAAAACAGTTCACATCCAAGAGTATTTGGCCCTTTGATGAATTATAGACTAAGACATGCTCATGTGTTATCTGCTATGGCTTTTCTTGCAGCACTGAATGCATAAATCATGAAAAGCACAAAGTCAGATCATAAATGATCTCAAAAAATGGTTCTGGCAGTTTACAGGTTTTATAAAGTGTAACACAGACAGAAATTTGCATACATACCAAGTTATGTCAATATATTGGCGGTTCCAATAGAAAAGAAACTGTGTTGTCTCCTTAAATCTCCCAGCCAGCAGGCTGCACAGACCATTTGTAATCGCTACATCACACACTCGAGCCGCAACAGGGATTTACCCTTCCGTTGGGCCTGGCAATACCTCCCTTGCTGAGGATATGAACACTGGGGGGTTGACTTAAAGTCCCCCTCATGGTCTTGGTTCCTTTGCAAAGAGCACAGAGACGAGAAAAAGACATCCAAGTCATGCCTTGAAGTGCTTTGTGAATGTGGCTGATATTTTCATAGCACGTCAAAATCACAATAATCAAATCATAAATGAAAGGTATAGTTCAGATTTTTGATGTGACATTATTATCAAATTATTGCCTGTAGAAGAGGGAGGGAATATTGCTCTGAGTTTGTAGAAAAGTGAATAAATCCTCAGAGTGATTGAAGGCTGATTGCTAGTGTGTTTTCTTGGCTGTACAATGTTTGTGTTAGTACACTAAAATTACATTGGCATAGGTCACCGTCTATACCCTAAGACCACCAGTTTTAAGAAATATTGGATTAAAAATAATACTACATTTCTTAATAGTTGTTTTTTTCTGCTTTTATCTAAACTGAATTCATTGCCATTGCAACATTATCCCGGACCAAAGGGTGATGGTCGTGCCCAAGACAGTTTGTCATCACCAAATATATCCAAGAACAATATGGTTTCCTCTGTGCAAGAAGGAAAACAAAGATAAGTTAAGTTTGACCAAGCTCTGTTGCTTTTCCCCATTTACCTGGAAATAAACTTGTTGGAAAACTTCTACCATCTTCATCTACTCAGGCACAGTAGTCAAACAATCTAACAAGCCTTCTGAGGGGAAAGTTCACCCACCTGAGAATTGAAGGATGGAGTTGGGACACTGTGGACTTCACAGATCACTGGCACTAATAGGCAAACACCCAGATGGCAGGTGTCACTGTTAACATGTACCATAACTGTATTTACAGCAGAGTTGGTAGTGTAGGAAATTATTTAGAAAGCTGTAAGAGACAGGAGAAACTGTATTTAGTCTTGTAACTCTGCTTAGCCAAGGATCCTCTCAAGTAGTTTTGGCCAATTACATTAATGTTTGCATGCATATCCACAGGGAGCCTCTCTTGCTCCAGGAAAATGTAATCTTTTTTGACTCCATGTGCTTGGCCTTCACAGGATTATTTTCAACTTTCAGTGGAAACAAGAATAAACTTCACTGATACATGGAAGATAGTGGATCTAAAGAGCAAATAGATTGCAGTGTTTTTGTTTTTGACCACCTGGGTAGCCATGTCTCTGAATCCAGTTCAACGCACCATTGTTGCTGACACTACAAGGTTTCATCCAGACAGCAAAGTAGTGGGTCTGCTGCAAACCAACCTGAGGCTGCTGTAGATATCTGGTTTAAAAGATGCAGTAATAAAAACAGTGGAAACTGCTATAGCCCATGAGCTAGTACAGCAGTTGGTTCCTAGGGAGACTGAATGCTGACTGTTGGATGGACTTTATTCCTGACTAGTGCTGTCACAGTGATTTTTTTTTTGCTACTTCCTCCTGCTGTTGGCCATTGAGACACCACTTCATCTATGTACTTAAGGCAAGAGGAACACATTTTAGGTTACTTTTGTTCAGTTCTTCAGTGTAATGCACTCTGCTTGGCTGCCAGTGGAAGCTCACTCCTTTTTCAGCGTCCTCATGCCAGTGTTCAGACAGTGATTGGTGGAAGAAGGAAGCGCAGAAACAGCAGCAGATGTTTCCTGGCTGATGGGCTCATGAAGCCATCTGTCTTACAGCACATTATCAGACTGTGTCTCATTAAATTAGACTGAACTGTGTTACGATTGTATGAATTTATTAAAGAAAAACAGTGACAGGAAGACAAAAGGAATGAAAACTAATTTCAAATCAAGCATTACATTGAAGCTCTGTAGGTTTCTCTTAATCAGTTACTGATGCTGCTTCCAACAGGTCACAGTTATTTATTAGTAGAGATGGAGATGCAAAAGCTGAATCTCATTACTTGGGTTATTCTTGTTCCTTATAATTCCCCTCTGCCTTACGTTTTGGATTATAATCGTGTACTGGTTAAAATATTGCCCTAAGAAATGGAACGCTAGTTCAAGAAGCTGATAAATCATCAGTTCTAACTCTTTCCTAATGTACTTGACCTAACATGCCCATAGGTGTTGTGTAATCTAGAAGCAGATTTCAGCAGACATTATTTGTAAAGCTTTGTAAGCGCAACCGGCAAATGCAATACACACACACTCACACTCACGAATGCACAACACAGATTTTTGCTCAGGTGTTTATAGGGAAAGATCCAAAACCATGTTCCCTTTGCTTAGCTCTAAAGGCTAGGCCACGTGTTCATAGTTCTATTGTCCCTCTGTTCCAATTTGCCATGTTTTTTTTTTTTCCCCAGAGCAGGACACCATCGGTGCCCCCTCCCCCTCTGAAACACCTCAGCTATTCGACCCCCCCCCTTCATTTGTTCATGTTGAGTTTTGTTACTACTGTATAACTGCTGTTTTGCTGACATTTTATATTATTACATAGTCTGTTAGTCTTTCTCTTTCTCTTTCTTTCTCTCTCTCTCTCTCTCTCTCTCTCTCTCTCTCTCTCTCTCTCTCTCACACTCTCACACACACACACACACACCTACAGAGCATAAGGAGTCTCTCTGTGCATTTCTCAGAAAAGTGGCTGAACTATATTAACTGATAAAACAATTGCGCCAATAAGTATCTGACAGGTGCAGAGAAAGTTACCTCACCAAGTTACAAATATGTCATTCTGCTCTCTGTTCATATATCCAAAGCCGTATCTGTGGTTTTCAGACACTCACTTCTGCCCTAACCAGCAGTTAGAGGACAGTGGGAGTGGAAAAGGAGAAGAACATCTGGAGAGACAGATGTTCCCACCTTCACGTGGCAGGGGAACAAGCAGCTTTCTGGAGTGAACATACAAGCACTCATTCATGTCAAGATAACAGATGGAAGATCATTCACTGAAGCTGTGTTCACACCTTTGGATCCACCAGGACCTGAAGAGAACCACATTTACACATCAGTAGTAGTTTTAGTTCATATCAATAAACAATGAGAGCAAGCTGAGCAGTGAAATTGTAGGATAAACAGCAAGCAGGACAGCATAAGCTCAGCTAACAGGACCAGTGAAGCTCACAATTTGCTAGCTGAGCTTTGTATTTTGGGAGGATGATGATGCATGTTGTCTTAACCCTCAACAAAAATAAGAAAAACAAGTAAAATTAGATTAAACCAACTTTCCACAGACAATCCCATGGTTAGTACTCTTTAAAGGAAACAGCAAATTGAAAACCCTGGCATCAAGAGGTCTAGTAATACCAATCATTTCCTAATCATCCTATTATTCTTCAGTCTCAGTCTCATCTTTCATTTGTTCTGTTGTGTTTGATCTCGTATCTTGTTTGCAGATTTGCTTTCCAATTAATGTCAGAGGCAATGAAACTCAAATAACATGTCTGTGTGCTTCTTGGTGCTGGGGTGTAGGTTCACCCTAAACACACAGCTAAGACTATAATAGAACGATTTAGATCTTGGTAATTCAGGTAGTAGATTGAGAAAAACTCTAAATTCAATTAGTTTTAAAAAAATCTCTACAAAACTGAAGGGAATTGCACCACTGAGACTGAACATTTGTAGAACTGCTTAAAAATTCCTTCAGTAAGCCATAAATGGGTGAATATATTTCTTGCCACATCATCTTGGCGGGGGTTTGGTGGAAGAACAGAATAATAATTGTGTCCAATTCTGTTCCCAGTGGAGACATTTACCAGGGGAACAAAGTGAGAAATTAAAGGTAATCTACGTAAGCATCTCAGCTCATGGCTTCCAGAAATAGCCTGACTGTTAGCAGTGCCCATCACTCACATGGTTCTAAACAGTGGGAGATGGTGGATGTGACCGCTTCCTCACTGCACGCTACATCTCTTTTACAGCCCCCCAGCAGGACCCTGCAGCATGCGCTCAATTTGGACCATTTTAATTTTTATGCCATTTTAGCGGGGGAAGGTAAAATTAGCTCTCAGGCTGCCAACAGCTCCTCATTCAGAAGTTATTACACCCTGAAGCAGCTCATTTCAAAACGTCAGCGGACGAAAAGCCTTTCCTGGAGGACCTGAAGATGACAGAGGATTTGTCACTGACCTGTTTGGAATGGAAACATCATAAAAATCTAATTTGTGAGTCACTCTGTGTGTGTTTTGTCAGGCAAAGCCCCCAGTTAAAAGACTCTGAGGGTGTGTGCAGTTCTCGGAGTCCACAGCAGCTAAATCTGTCTTGAACTGTGCTGGGAGAACATGTTCTATCAGTGTGACAGCTCAATCTGTTCTGCTCTCTCCAACTGGGATAAAACAGCAGCCCTGGGGCCTCATTTGAGACTGCTGTTTACACCCACTCCCACACAGAAACTCTCACCAGTTTTGACAAAGATGTCATCGATTTTGGGTAAGTTGGTGTCAACGTGGGAGCTGCTATGAAACAAAATCAGATTTTAGAGCAATTTTCAAACATCAGATTTAATTTGAAATCTATAACTATACTTTAGATATATTAATATTTTAGTTTATCAATATTCCATATCTGAGAAAAATAGTTTTTCATAAAATGTGCACATTGATGTCCAAGTCTTGCTACCGATTCTCAATTTGATTTAGGTCTCGACTTTGACTCGTCCGTTCATCCGTTCGTCCGTCCGTCCGTCCATCCATCCCATGGGAACATCAAGATCTCCTGAAAATTTCTTTCTTTTTTTATTTTTACCATGTGATAAATTATGACCAAAACAGAAGCAGTGGACAAACAGGACTTTCATTTCCCGTGCAAACCATTCAACTAACCAACAGTGAGCTCTTCCTGCTGTGTCTCTCCGCTTTGTTTCTCAGTTGGAGGCTCTTATCTTTCTTTCCTTCTTTATTTCTATAAAATAGGACACATCACATGTGTAATGTTTGTCTGACCACTCGGAGCGTCGACCCCTCAGATATTGGATGCCTGATTTAATGTCTTCTGGCTCTATCAGCAGACTGGCTTTAGATGATAGTGTTCCAGACATCAAGTTAACATGCTGTTTATAAATGTGCAATAAATGTACCAAATCTTAGATGAAACTTTGTTTATTTTGCTCTCTAAATGTGAAGTCATACATAATTAACATTAATATGCTATCAAGCTCATAGTGGTCATAAGTAATGACCAGTTGGTCCCAGGACTGCACACATGAAGTTATTCTTTCTACATCTGCTGCTAATGTAAAAAGTTAAACTCAAGGAGAAACTATGCATTTTACATTTCAGAGAAAAATTTTAAAAATGTGATTATAATCTGAGGTCACCTTTATCAGTGGGACAAAGCATCATCATGATTGCTTATTCTTATCCATGAATAGAGACAGAAAAAAAAGGATTGAATACTCAGGGAATAATTCATATACTGTTAAAAAGTGTCAGTTGACAGACCAGTTTAGAGTTATTGATGATTAAACCAATTTTCTTAAACATTTGCATTTGTGATTGCAAACTAAAGCTTTTTCACTTTGTTCACATTTTGAGGGTTTAGTTTTAAAAGCAACATGAAAAATTAGTTGTTCTTAACAGTGTGTCCAACTAAGATTTATTAAAATAAAAACAGCAACTCATTTCTTTGCAAGTGATCTTACTAAAATAAGTCATTTATTTGCAGAATTTGAAAAGTTCCTCTCCTATGTAAACAGACTATGAAAGGTCATTTTGTTGAAAATGCAGAAATGACTGTGTTGAGGTTCAGTGTGGTTATCAGTAACAGTTTCCTTACCTGTTGTAAAAAAGATGTCATATGATGCTGAGTTTGTGGAAAGCAAGTAAATCCTCAGAGTGATGGAATCTAGTAAGCTTGTCAGAAAGACCTGCTTGAGCTCAATCTGTGCACACAAACAAGGAATTTGACTTTGGATCCACTTTTCTCCCAATGAATATATTTTAAATATAAATATATAGAAAGGGAAAAAATTGTTTTGTAAATATGTATTTATAGTGTTTATCAAGCTGCCTCTTCTTTGGGCAACAATCAGCTGATGAGGCCGATTGATACAGTCGGCAGCAACGATCGGGGTAACTGGCCAAACATGGCCGTTGTTTGGCTAAGAAAACGGCAACAAACTTACAGCCTCTGTGAAAGTGTGTGTGTGTGTGTGTGTGTGTGTGTGTGTGTGTGTGTGTGTGTGTGTGTGTGCACCAGCTTACCTCCTCAAAGGTAAGTTTACCTTTGAGGAGCTCTTAATTTTTCTGAAATCTCACAGCAATACAGTGGACGGTGTGGAATGAGATTCCAAATGATCTGATTGGCTATACCCTCAAGAGCAGAGATAACGAAGACCATGGATGTTAGCTTCTGTGGTAGTGCCAAGATGAATTCTACTGTGTGTATTAATTCATATTAAGGTATTTTTGGTGTTTGAACTATTAAACCGGGGTCCACTGTGTGACATCTGTCTGCTACAGGTAAGAAGACTACAGGTAGAAAGTAGCAAATATACTAAAACCTGACACAGTGCATCAGTTTCTGTATTTTACAAGGTTAATGTTTTGATCATGTATTGTCCCTGAGTAAAATATGAAAATAATCTCTCATTCAAGAGACCATAACTTATTTTAATCCATATTATGCCATTAAAATGCTGTCTTATGTTGATTTAGAGCAAAAGATAAAAAAGCTAAACCTGAATTCAACTCTTACAGATGCAGTACTGGGAATCTTGCCAGTATTCTTTATTATGTGGCATTAAGCTCAGTGTGGGTGGATGTCCTGCTCTGTGTTTCCTCTGCATTGTTTCAATGTTTCTCTGCAAAGCAAAGAAAAGCACTCTCTTATATTTATGTTTCCAAATGTAAAACAGACACTTTATGCATGCAGTTTTATAGCTAATTCAGCACAGTTAAATCTAATGTGTGTGGTATTCAGCTGATCTACAGAAGGTCTGTATGACACAAATGCAACCTTGACCTTATTAGAGTTAAATGAGATTAGAATATATTTGGTTGTTATTAAGAACGTCAAGGGATATATATTAATGATATCTATAAAATCAAAACAGAAAAGCAAGCAGAAAAGCTTATTTTAGCTAAAATATTGATTTAAATACAGTTGCTGAAGTGCAAAGAAATAGGGATCATTTGAATGATCTCAAAGTCCTGCATTTTCTTTTGTTTTCTCAAATTACAAACACTCAGTAAAACTTAAAAGTTTAGCTTTTAATGTATGTCAGCAGATTATGTAAAGGGGCATGTAAAATCAACTTTTTTTTTTAGCTTTACATCATGTTATAATATTATTCCCTCATCAAAAACATACCTGGAGTGTTGCCTTGAATCTTTCGTGCATGTTTGAGAAGTCCTTTAATCTCCCATGGCAACAATTCAGCTGTGCAAAACGTCCAGATGGACCTAGTGCCACCTTTGAGACCCAGCTCCTCCTTAGAGCTACAGTTTCTAAGCTTCTGAACTTCCCCCACACAGAGCACCCCTCCCCCACGACTTCCTCACTTAGCCCCTTCAGACTAGCCAGCAGTAATTAGCAAACACCTGGTGGAACTGTGCACCTATTGAGCTCATTATACTAGCTACTTCTCAGTGCAACGCTGGTAAAAATTTTGTTAAAGGGTTAGCTGTTGTGATGACTTCCTGAAGGTGGAGTTTCAGAAAGAGCAGGACTTTTTTAAAGAGACAGAGGCCCAATTTCAAGGTGTTAAATTTATGAAGTCAAATTTCCTTTAAGTCATATTTGATACATACAGCATTTATGTAACAACAGAAGGTAACGTAGTTATTTGATTGTGCCATAAAATGATTCTATGTGCATGGAAAACACATAATACTGCTCCTTTAAGGGACTTAATACCATAATGAAGAAGTAGTCACATCAGAGCCAAATAAAGTCAGAATGATAAAAAAAAAAAAAAAAAAAAAAAAACAAACAAAAACAAAAAAACAAAACAAAACAAAACAAAAAAAACAAAACAAAACTGTAAAAGGTTATTTCCAAGGATCAACTCACACTTATAAACATGTGTCACCTGTTTATCCTCATGACCCTATTTACACATTCTATCTCTGTCTTTTGGAAATTGTGAAAAGGTTTAACAGGTATTATTAGAAGTGGGAATGAGCAAATTAATTGGGAGCAGTCTGTTGAGCTGCTAGCAGCTTTATTGTCCAATGCTAACGAAAAAAGTAGAAAAAAGGAAAGTCGTTGTTTTCAGTAACCCATCAAATGTCAGCTTCTTAATGCTTTCATGACCAAATAGTGTGGTTTTCTGTAACTTTTCACAACAAAGAAGGTACAGGTACACCAATGCCACCTCTGTCTGATCAGAACCAAAGTTCTGGGTGCCTTGTGGCTAAAGACGGCCCTCATCAGAGAAACTCATCAGAGCCCATTAAGCTTAAACTGAATTCTTTATTATGATTTATCTCCTGGAGCCTCACGCTGCCACAGATGCCCCAGTAGAGTTAATTATCACATACTTCAGACATTTTGTAAAAGCCCACAGTTTATGAAGAGAAGTCTCACCTTCATCAGTAGGGTGATAATATAGACATCAGAGGCTTACAGAGGTATGTTATTTTAAGATTAAATAAGGAGGAGATGACTGACTTTTCACCTGTTTGTCAGCTTTATTGTTTTTTAGTCGCCAAAAGGGAAATTAGACATTTGAAAAAACCCCAAAACAACCAGAGCTAGAATAGTTGTTACCAAGATGACAGCTAATCAATATTTTCTACCACCCTTCACAGAACTGTAAAGTTTCTTTCATCTACGCTGCATCCCCAGGTCCAGTAGCTGTGTCGCAGCTGAGGTTTAGTTCAGGTAAAAACATTCAATATGAGTAAGTCAGAAGCCATAAAACTTTAGGAAAGTTGACCCAAGCTGTGTTTCTGGAATAGAAAGATAAGAGTTTAAAACGCTGTGCTCTCTCTGCTGTCAGTGAACAGTTACTCCACAACCCCACACAGGAAGGTGGAGAGAAAGATAGCTTTCATAGACCACAGAATGTAGAACTGAATGCTGCACTGAAAGAGAACACCTGTTCTTCACATACTTTACCTCTCTGTTCCTGATTTGCTTGTCATCTCCCGGTGAGGGCTGCAAGACAGCTTAGAAAAAATTCATTTAGATAACCTCTTTTCATATAGCTACTGTGAAAGTAGACACATGTTTACCTAAAGATGATTTAGTTATTTTATGGTTGTTACTGTGATTTCATTTTTCTGTTTAGTTTTGCTTTGCTTTTCAGGTTTTTTTAAAAAAAAATTTTTAGTTTTTAGTTTTTTTTTTTTAGTTTTTTTTTTTTTTTTTTTTTTTTTTTTTTTTTATAAAAACAGAACTTTGGGGAAGAAGATTTCTATTTGGAGCTTGGATGTTCAGAAACTTTCATGAATTTATTTATATTTTATGAGATAGACAAACAAAAACAAGTACATAATTGTGAAGCAGAAGAAAAAGGATTAAGATAAAATAAAAATCTACAAGGTGTGGCGCTGATTTGCATTCAGCCCCTTGAGCCAGTACTTTGTAGAACCACCTTTTGCAGCAGTAACAGCTACCAGATTTGACCACCTAGAGCAGGGGTGTCAAACACATTTCCTTTTTGGGCCATCTCAAGATCATGAATGTCTTCAAAGGGCCAGTTGTCGCTGAATGTATTGATAAAACTACCCATTAACAAACTACTAAAATATGAATAAATAACTGTCTCTAAATTTGATGAGTACTTCTTAAAGTTAAATACTATTGAACATTATTTCACATTGATGTAATTTAGCAGTATAAAGACAGAAACTGCTTTGATTTGAGTGATAAAATAATATTTAAGCACACAACTGTTATCTTGAAGGTTTTATTTATGTGTTCCTTCAGAGTCTAGAGGGCCACATAAAAGCTATGATGGGCTGGATTTGGCCCCCAAGCCTTGAGTTTGACACATGTGATCTAAAGACTGAAATTTTTGCTTATTCTTCTTTTCAAAACAGCTCATGGTCAGTCAGACTGGATGGAGAGTGTGATAATCAGTTTTCAAGTGTCCCCACAGGTTTTACATTGGATGTAGGTCTGGACTTTGATTGGGTCACTTTTGCACATAAATTTGCTTTGATCTAATTGATTCCGTCGTAGCTCTGCCTGTATTGTTTCGGGGTCTCTGTACCCCTGGAATGTGAACCTTTGAAGTCTTAAGTCTTATGCAGCCTCTGACAGGTTTTCTTTAAGGATTACCTTTTGATGCATTTCAAATTACATGTTTAACACACAATAACAAGCACTGAGCATTGATGCTCTTGAATAGAACAGGTTTGAAAAGGGTCACTAGGCTCCACCCCGAGCTGATTTTCTGCAAACATATCTTCTTCCACACCTTTGCTGTATCACCTACATGCCTGGTGGCAAGCTGCAAACAAGTCTTTTTGTGGATTCTTCATTTACTCTAGAACTTCACGTTTTAAAAATCTGATTTCTACAGGCAACTTTAACACCTGTTTTAACAGCTAGGTAACAAACTGCACAGTTGGAGCTTGTAGAGACGACTTAGTGAACAGTACTCAATATTTCTCAGTCATAGAAAACAACTTTGACTTTGGCTTTAAAGTGTCTGTTTTCTGTCTCAGTTTGTTCAGCTTGATTCAAATGGGAGCAACGAATCTACCTTTTTCTCTATCCTAACTTCAAGAAGTCCTTATTGCTTGAAGCAGCATTAATTCATCATTTTCTGTCATTATCATAAGCAGGGAAAAGTAATCTTCTTACAGCAGGTGGGTATTAGAGTTGTTTTCCCCTTATATAGTCAAACAAGCAATGATCTATCTTGTGAGAAGTAAACAAAAGTACTTTCTACAGCACCTAATTTATGAAAAGCTGGCCTAAGAAACTGGCGGATGAATATGAAACTTGGCTCGGTTTATTTTGGTATGAATACTTCAGGCAGGCGGAGTGGATGCAAATCAGATTATATGGCTCACTTAGTCATGTGACTGAATTCCAGATTGGAACAACAAGAACAGCAGCATTAATTCAAGATCCAGCTGTAAGTACAGACATAGATGTTTTGATATGGGCTGACCGGTAAATAGGTCCAGCATGCACATTTCTTTACAAAATGCTGCCTATTAATTTGATCCTTAGTTTTCTTAATTATATTTAATACAGTTTAATTCTTCAAGTCTATATAAACTTTGAAACTTCACGGCAGCATTTAGGACATCTGCAACTTCATTCCTGTCAACCTTATGTATTTATAAACATGATGCAAATGAAAACATGTTCTATGTGAGTCTAGATATGAAGAAATGAAATGGTTTTGTGTTACTCTGTCATACTTTCAAGGTATGTGTGACACTTGTGATATAAATCCTGTTTGTATATTGCATGTATGTTTGCAGAGGGGTTCAAATTTACAGCGTACCCCTGCTGTAGAACAGCTCAAGTTAATATTGCCTCCCCCACCCCACATTACCTGACAATCTGTGGTTCAAAGTTCAGTGCTTGGATACATAAATCTACGAGTACCCCCAAGTGGTCAAATAATTATTAGCTGAATTAATCAGAGAAAAGGTTGGAAGGCTCTCTTCCTGAAAAATGTCAAACTTTTGGCACGCTGAGGTGAGTGAATTTTCTTCAGCACAGACAGAGCATCTGCAAAGCATTGCATGAGATAAAATAATATTATCAGGTCACTGATGCAACGTTTGAGTAGCTTTTTACAAATTTTGGGTGTATGTATGGGTGGCAAATATGCATGATCTATATTCAAGTTGAAATGCACATTCAATGGCATTTTTTGTCATGACAAAAGCAAAAACAGACTAAATCTGTTTCAAAGTGACATAGCTTGAGATAACATTATTATTATAGATGTGTAGAAAGGATAAACTGAAGTGTAATTTACTTCAAGCATCTGCAGACCTATTCAAAAACTGAAAATATTTTTGAAAAGCTCATTTATTTCAGTAACTCAACTCATTAACATATTACATTGAATAATCACATTCAGACTGATGTTTTCAAGGCTTTATTTCTGTTAATTATTACACGACAGTTAAGATTAGAATATTATACCAGACCAATAATGATAAAAAAACATTTTTAATACAGAAATGAGGGTTTTTATATCAACCTCAAATATTTAAATATCCCTCTTTCTGTCTGAAGGATATATTTTCCTTAGTTGCAAATTTAATCATAGGTAAAGAGAGAAATATATTATGAAAATATATTTATTCTCAGAATCACAATCTTAACACTTGAATGGTAAATCAAATTATTAGACTTCATCTAGTCACTAAAAGAATCAATAATTAAACTATTAGTAATCATACTAATATAAGAATTAATTAACTAGCAAGAAAAACCAGCTCCCCCACCTTATTCAAATCAAACAAAACAGGTGTCTATCAACTCTGTTACGTTTGAGCAGGTTTGTGCTGATAAAATTTCCATTTGTGCTGCTTTTTTTGGAAGATATTACTGAAAGTTTAAAGGTCAACCAGCCCCCCGACTTTATCCCAAATCAAGCAAAAATGGTGCCCAACGTTTGTGCTGCTAAAATTCTTGTTTGTGCTGCTTTTCAGCTGTTAATATGTAACAGCGTGTACATTTGCGTACTGGAATTGCTGTTGTTGTGTCTGGGGCACATATTAATTTACATAGTCTGACTACAAATTTTTTTCTCATATTAGTTATTTTTATTAATGATCTAAAAATTTAGATGGTTCCAATGAGGTATGAACTAAGTTTCTTTTAGATGTATTTATTGATTGAAGTTGTTGATAATGGAGGAACTCTTCTCTGCCAACTCCATACCTCTAGGTTAATGCACTGAAAGATATAAGTTGATTATTTCGAAATAGTTTTTGGAGAGGAGTGATTACCTTTTCTTCCAGTGATGAATAGTGGATTGGGTTGTTCAGTACTTGAAAATCAGAGGGTAAACTTTTTTATTTTTCACCCAGGTATCTGTTATAGCTCTGGATGTTTTGATGTCTTGGGCAGTAAAACTGTGTTGAAAGAAGATTTAAATATAAAGAGTTTTAATTTTCTGGGTCAAAAAGCTATTCTTATTCCAGAGTTCAGTTCTGACTAAAATGACCAGAATTAACAGAGACACTGAATGAAATCAAATCATTTGATTTTGCTTTGGTTAATGAACGTGATTGTTCGAACATGTCTATTTTTCATCCAAATAACATTTGTATGACTCTGAAAAGTTTAACATCTCTGTAGTTTTTGATGCTTTAAGGGTCTAAGCGGTAATAGTTTGAAACCTAAATCTTGCCTCTAATGGTGACTGAAGGAAAAATGTACTTTTGCCAAGATACTTTGTCAAACCTTATTTCCCTTTTATGTGTAAAAAAAACACCTTTATTCTGATATTTCAGCTATAATTCATAAATCTTTCTTCTTATTAACATTAATAAGTTACTTGCATGTGACACCATGTTCCTATCTAGACCGCCCCATTAAAAGATTGTGGATCCACCTCTGTCCACATGTGTTCTCGCACAAGACAGCTGACACTGAACTGAGCCAGCAACAAATGTAAGAATTTATGTTCTTCATTTTTAGCTTCAATAATTGTCTTCAATAAAGGTCCCCAGAGAAGCAACCCCCCCCAAAACAATGTGTTATGTGTTTATGCTTCTTTGTACCAGTTATAATATAAGCTGGGGCGTTTTGAACTATTTGTAAATGCTGCAGGGATAATTGATTGATCAATCGTCCATGTGAGAGATAATAAAAGCACAAAAGAGAGATAAGGCTTAGCTTTAACAACAGGTCATAGTTCGAAAAAGGTGGAGTAAATGGCACTTATCTGGAACATTATGCGAACAGTGGGATCTATACTAAAGATATATCGAAGTGTTAACATGTACAAAATAAACAGAATGGTCCCAACTGGGACCCCTGAGGAAGCTCAAAATGAATAATGAGTGCCAGAGAGGAATAATCCTCTGTAACAGAAAATTTTAAAAACATTTTAGTGATTATTTGTTTTAAAGTGCCTTTGGTCCTAAATACCAAATTTTTTCATGTAAAAAACGGCAATATAGAACTTTTATCCATGATCAATTGAATTTGTTTCATTAAGCAGGATTCCACAAGAAAACAAAATGCATACAGTCATATTCAATAAATTAAAATATCACCGAAGAGCTCATCTATTTTAGTAACTTACTAAAATAGAGGGGCTCTGTTTCTTCACAGATTATCTGTCTCAAACCATACTGTCACGACATAGTGACAGTTTCAAGAAATATGCAGAAAAATATTCTTTTTTATAAAAGTTACATACTACAGCTTTCTATATATATATATATATATATATATATATATATATATATATATATATATATATATATATATATATATATATATATATCCTCTGACAAGTGTGCTGTTTGTTTGGGTTCTGCTTTTCTCCTCCTCCTCACAGGGTGTGATTGGCAGGTGTAGCGCCCAGGTGGTGTCAATTAAGCTCATCAAGGAGCAGTATTTAGAGGAGGGGATTTCCTGAGACAGATGGTTAACTATGACTAGTGGTATGGCTGCTCCTGCTGAGCTGCTTTGCGTGCGCGCCTGGAACATACCAGTGGTTTTCTTTCTCCTGACATTTCTCTCTGAAGGTTCCTCCCCAAGTATTGGTGCTCAGCTTCCATGCTGACTCGGCAACTCTCAAGGTTCACTCTCCCAGCGTCTCTGTCCTCTCCCGTCCTCACTGCTCTAGATGTTCACCTGTGGATCCTCTCCATACTCACCTGCCTGTCCACCCTCCAAAGGTATCTCCTTTCTTACAAAAGGAAACGGCAGACTGAACCACAAACCACCATCTCCACCCAGCAAGCAGCCAACCGGCTGTTCTTGGGATACTTCGTACTCCCTCTTGGCTACGACTCCTTTGCCCAAAGTAAGAATCCGACCTCCACCTCTGTTAGGAACTAACTTTGGCAGCCTTTAACCATCTCCCCCTGTCTTCTAGTATGTACCCGTTCCTGGCTTGGTGTTACCACTCCGGCATACCAGCAGATCCAGAAAATTTCCTGATTCAATGAAACTTTTCATTTGTCTGTAATTGTTGCTTGCACCAGAGTAATCGTGAAAAATGACAATATATTAAATGCCCTTCTGATTAAAATTTTAAGACCAGTTGGAAAAAAATTGTAAAAATTCACATTTTGCTCTGTTGGCTCTTAAAGAGATTCCAAGTAAAGCTTCAAAAAGAAATGAGACCAAAATAAATTTAAGCAATTTATTGCAAACAATCATTAGACAAAGGCTGCTCAAAAGTTCAAGACCAGAGTATTTAAAAGCCTAAATCTTTGCAGCAAAAAAAAGTAGATTGTCATTTTCTTTCATAGGGTCACTGTCATGACCCTATGATGGCCAAAGCTTTCTATCTTTAAATGTGGTTAGCTTGTTGAGGTGCAATAAGCAAGACCTCTCATAGCGTACCATTGCTGCTGAAGTTGGGCAGTCATTTTAAACTTCAAAGATCCTGAGGGCTACAGAACTGAAGTGGTAGACCCCCAAAAATTTCATGCTGAAATGGCGTTTTTGAGTGACAAGAATGGTGCAGCCACTCATCCATTTCTTTTTTTTTATTTTTTCTTCCAAATTTGTAAAATTTACTAAGTTAATCTGTGGGTTCTTAATAGTCAATTGATCAATCAGGGATTTGCGGGTTTTTTTTATTTATTTTTTTTATTTCTGCATTTGGTTAATCCTTTGGTCAGGTCCCTTTTGTGTCTTTGGTTTATTATTTTGCTCTTGGGTTGGTGGTTTTTCCTTTAAAATGTTTACTATTTGACCCACTGCCTTGTCATTTTTTGAACAGGTCAGTAACCCTGGCATGGTTTCATGGAACAAAACATGAACATCCAAGACATTTGCGGTTGTTTCAGAACAATTTATCCCACCAGTTGAGTAGTCAGGATCTCGGGTGTGGTGCATCAAGACCAAGATGATATCTTTATCTGTTAAAAGAAAGGAGAAATTGAGCTCAAAGTTAGACCTCTGCACCACTGGAACATACTTTCATCCTAAGTTTAAAAGGTAATCATTAATTTATTGTTACAAATCAGAAAATGTAACAAGAAGACTTCACACTTTAAGATTTTCTATTTAAGTCATGAAAACATCCAGAATTTTATTCATAGGTTATAAGCTGTTCTCAGATGTTTTGGCTGTTTCTAGCCTCTGCATTTGATCAAACTCCAGGAGGTCAATTGACTTGAAATTTTCTGAGTTTGCTAATAAGGTGTGGGGGTTCGAGAGTTATCAAAATTGTGTTTTCATGTATGTCAAAGGGACATGGCTGCATCTCAAAATTTGACTTCTCGAAAAAAAACCAAAAAAACAAAATTGTGATATCTACAAAGAAAGTCACAAAGACCTACACAAACCTACAGTGACTGGTCCTCATTTGGTCCCCAACACAACTCAATCGTAAAATGCTGACATTACCTAAGCCCTGAGAACTGGAAGTATAATGTTTTAATTTGAAAATCAGTATTTCACCCCCTTGACCTTATATCAACAAAACTGTCAGAAGTCAGATAAGTGTAATAGAGTGGTTTGTTGCCCCCCAGTGTGTAAGAAATACAGAAGTACCTGTGCCAGGGATAGTTCATGGTAGGCCAACTTATTAACAAAACATGTTGCATCGAAATTGGCATCAAAAGAAGTTTCAGTTTGTTATATTCTGCCGTTCATGATTAAAACATGTATCCATGATTTTCCAGCTTGATCATTTCCAAGACTCCAACTAAGGATATTACCACAGGCGAAGGGGATTTTAAAGAGTCCAACAGTGTGAATGAAGTTGTAGAAGGACTGTGTACAGAAGTAAGGAAAATAAACGTAATATTCAAGGCTGCAAGACTTAGCTGTAGCATTTGAGAAGGTAATATGGGAATGCATGTGGGTCATGTGGATGAATATGATGAATCAAAAGGAGATTGAGTCATATTTGTATTGTTTGGGGCAAATGATGTTCCAGATGAGAAGACAGTATGCACTTTTCTCTCTGTAATCAGAGCAGATACATACAGGCTGCTAAAGAATCTTGTCTCCAAAAGTAACGACCACTATGGAATACCCAGCGCTGATTGAAGTGTTAAGTGCACATTATAAGCCAACTCCAGTGGTGATAGCTGAACGTTTTTGTTTCCAAAAACGTAACCAAAAAGAGAGGGAATCAATTTCTGACTACGTTGTTGCCCTGAGACAGTTGTCAGCCACATGTAATTTTGGACAATATTTGGCTGAGGCCTTGAGAGATCGGTTTGTTAATGGGCGGTGTTCTGATGCTGTGCAACGCGAGCTACTATCAGAGAAAAATCTTACTTTTTCACGTGCATGTGAGATAGTTATATCCATGGAACTGGTTTCAAAGAATACTATGGAGTTTTCTGGACACCATGAACCTCATCAAGTAAATGCCCCAACAAATGCTCCCAATTTTTCCAACAAAGGATGGAAATGACAGAACATAAACTAGGATAATAACAAAATAAAAAGCTTACAGGGACCTATAAAGGACACAGGAACAATGCAACCATGCTATCAATGTGGTGGAAAACATTCAGCACGTAATTGCAAATTTAAGAATGAAAAGTGTCACATTTGTCCAAAAGAAGGACACACTACTTGTGCTTGTAGTACTAAAATAGCAGTCAGCAAACTCAGTATGTGGAAACAGATGATGATGCATCAAATAGGAATGATGAAGCAAAACTTTTTGGATTCAGTGTACTCCATCGCCTTCAGTGAAAAAGGATACACAGTAAATGTTTCACTGGGAAATAAGAACACCACCACATTGCTGAATACAGGATCAGCAGTGTTGGTGGTATGTGACAAGTATTACCAGACAAATCTCACTCATTTCCCTATAAAAGCAGCCAGTGAGCTAAAGCTTAAGTCTTACTTGGGCCAACATATCACTGTTCGTGGATATATTGTGTTACCAGTACAGTACGAGACACAAAAAAATTACCCTATCAATGATCATTGTTCAGGGAAACAGGCCAGCTCTGATTGGACGAAACTGGTTAAAAAAACTACAGCTAAACTGGAAACAGATTTTCACAGTACACAAGGTACTAATGCAGAATGAAGCAAAGCCAGGAGTAAAAGAAGTGAGCCAGCTCCATCAGGCAATGTTTTCAAATGACCAAGGATGCGTCAAGGGATTTAAAGTCAGAATCCGCACTAAGCCAAACACCACACCAGTTTTCTGTAGAGCTCGTCCAGTTCCTTATACACTAAAGGAAGCTGTAGAAAGAGAGTTAGACAGATCGGAAAAGGTGAAGGTGATTTCAAAGACTGAGAAAAGTGAGTGGGCATCTCCTATTGTTACTGTACCGAAAGCAGACAAAACAATCAGAATATGTGGTGACTACAAAGCCAGTATCAACATTGAAGAGGAGAAATATCCACTTCCTAATACTGAAGATCTTGTTGCTGCCTTGGCTGGCAGAACATCATTCAGTAAACCTGACCTTTGTCATGCCTATCAGAAGCTACAGTTAGATGAAGAGTCAGAGAAGTAGCTGGTTATCAACACCCACACGGGTCTGTACAAATGCATATCGCCTCAGCTATGGCGTTTCCAGTGCTCCTGCTCTTTTCCAGTCTGTGTTGGATCAGATCCATCAAGGGATAGATCATGTGACCTGCTTTTTGGATGATATTCTCATCCCTGCTTCATCTGAGAAGGAACATTTAAAGAGGTTGGAAGAAGTGCTCATATGTCTGGAAAAACATGGTGTCAGAGTGAAGCTTTCAAAGTGCCATTTTCTTCAGAGCAGTGTGAAGTCCCTGGGACATCGGATTGAGAAAGATGGACTGCATCCCGTAGAGGAAAAAGTAGCAGCAATAACAAAAGCAACAGAACCAACCAAAGTCACTGAACTGAAGTTCTTTCTGGGTCTTCTAAATTACTATATGCGATTTCTGAAAAATCCATCCACCATTCTTCAGACTCTGCATAATCTGTTGAGAAAAGATGCAAAATGGATTTGGACCACAGAATGTGCACAAGCATTTAAAGATGCAAAAAAACTACTGCAGTAGAATAAAGTGTTGGTGGATTATAGCACACATCTGCCATTGAAATTAACTTGTGATGCATCACTTAAAGGGTAGGCGTGGTCATTTCTTATGTCATGGAAAATGGAAAGAAAGGCCTGTGGCATTTGCATCAAGGACATTAACTGAAACTGAGCAGAAGTATGCCCAAATAGAAAACTGGCCCTTGCCATAATTTTTGGAGTCAAGAACTTCCACAAATATCTGTATGGGAGGAAATTCACTCTCATAACAGATCACAAGCCACTGTTGGTGGTACTTGGACCAATGTCAGCTGTCACAACACTTGCTACCCTAAGGATACCTTAGGGCTCTTATTCTAATGGCATATAATTATGACATTGAACACAGAAGATCAGATGAACATGCAAATGAGGATGTGTTGTCACAGTTACCGTGAAACTCACTGATCAACACTACCGAGGAAGGAAGTATCTTCTATTTCTCACATGTGGAAGAGCTACCAGTAGTAGCTAAAGACATTTAGAAAGCAACCATGAAAGATCCAGTTCTCAGCAAAGTGTAGAGCTACACCATGAATGGGTGGCCAAATTACGTGCAAGATGAAGCACTTAGGCCTCATTTTATATGCAGACAAGAGCTGTCAGCAGAACAAGGATGTGTTCTTTGGGGACGAGTTATCATTCCTCCAGTTTACCGACAGACAGTACTAAAAGACCTGCATCATGACAATCCAGGCATCTGTCGCATCTGTCAACAAAAATTATGAACTCTCTTGCCTGTAGTTACCTGTGGAGGCCAAGGTGTGATGGTGACATACAAGAACTGGTTCAACTCTGTCAAGCTGTACAAAAGTTGCCAGCGGTTGCACCACTCCACCAATGGAAATGGCCTGAAAGAGTTTGACAATGGATGCACATTGATTTTTCTGAAAAAGACAAGCACTATTTCTTAGTCATCTTAGACAGCCATTCAAAATGGTTGGAAGTTTTTCCAATGTCATCCATCACATCACACAATACCATTGAAATTTTGAGAGGGCAGTTTTCTTCATATGGTCTGCCAAAAGAACTTGTTTCAGACAATGAACCTCAATGTGTGTCAAAAGAATTCAGTCAGTTATTGGAGTGAAATAGGATCAGGCGCACAGCTGTACCTGCATATCATCCTGCATCAAATGGAGCAACAGAGAGGTCAGTACAAACCCTGAAACGATCCCAGATGAAAAATGTGCTGGAAGCAGATGGGAAGGCTACATCGCCACTTTCTTATCATGTATCGCAGTACATCTCACACTGTGACAGATCATATACCAGCAGAGTTATTCCTGAAACACCAGATCCAAACTCGCTTCACCCTTCTAAAGCCTGAACTCACCAGACACACTGAACAGAAACAATCTGAGCAGAAGTGACATCATGATCACAGAGCTCCTCCTGTATGTATTTTTTTGGAAGAAGACAATGTGCATAACTGAAACATCAGAGGGGGACTAAAGAAATTGACTCACGGAACAGTTCTAAAGAAACTGGAAAGTGTTATCTGATCCAAGTCTTATACAAGTCGTGTTCTCTGTCCCTCTTGTACTCTGATATAAGAGGGACAGAGAACACACACAATACATGTGGACCACATGTTACCATGGAGACAATCTGTAGAGGAACCCCCAGTTATATCTTCACCGGTTCCAGAGGAGACACCAGAAGTGATCATGGACTGTGCTATTTCAGAGATAACACCAAGTCCCACTGGAAACCATATGTCACACCAATTACCTGCTGAATCACCTTGGCATACTGCAGAAGAACCACCAGCATCAACCCCCGGAACAACCCAAAGCTCATCTGTGAAGAGCAGATACCCTGAGAGGCATCAAGTTCCTCCAAAGAGACTAAATCTTTGAAAATATATAAAACATGATTTAGTTCAATACTGCCAGTTGATTATGAAGTGATGTAGCATTGAGTGGTAAAAAATCCAGAAGTACCTGTTACAGGGATAATTCATGGTAGGCCAAATTATTAACGAAAAATGTATAGAACTGACATTGAAAGAAGTTATGTTCTGCCATTGATGATTAAAACACATATCCACGATTTTCCTGCTTGATCATTTCCAAGACTCCAACTAAAAATATCACAAGTTAGTTTCAATTGGTTTCCAGCTCAAAGACTTTTCACTACAGACTGTGGCTGTGGCAACTTGGAAAGTCTAAGGTGACGGTATTGCCATACATCTGGCTCTAATTTCCACATATATCATCTGATCTGCAACAAACGGAATATGATACATCCAGCCTCCAACAGATATTCAGTCAAAAATTTGGTGGGCATAGCCTAATTCCTCCAATATGCCCCTTAGAAGCATTAAAACAATCAGCCCCAAGCCATGTTTTTTTTTTTGTGAAATTTGATATACATTTGTCAAGACCTACAAAAAAAATTTCTTTTAGCCCTGGTCCAAATCGCACAGGAAGTCAGCCATTTTTGATCAAAGTTGCCTTTTGTCTCTTTTTACACACAGTATATCTGAGCGAATTCCTCCTAGAGCTTTTCACTTAATCACTTCAAAATAACTCTATATAGTCTTCAGGCATTGGAGACCAAAAGTTATCAAAAGCTTTTCATTCCATCAAAACATATGGGGCTGGCCAACCCTTAAAATCTGACTTGTCACAATAAAAAGTGAAGATGTAATAACTTCCACACACACGGTTGGAGCTCTACCAGACCTTCTGTGTGTCATAACAGAGCAGCACATAATGCATCCATGTGGTAATTTGTTGACATCACTATAGCTCCAATCAATTTTAACAGGATGTGACTTGTTGTAATGTCCTTTTACACTCTGACTCATAAGTTTCAAACTGTGTCTGATGACCCAGGACCAGGTGAAACTAGCCTGGCTGTTGTCTTCTGATGGAATTCTGCTTGATTCTCATCTCCCTTCAGTGCTCTGTCTGGGACTTCTCCCACTGAGCTCGATTTCTCTTGCTGAATTTCAACCAGGTCAATCAGCGAACAGAAGGAATTGGGAATGATGATGTTGATTTTCTGCACTGTTTTAAAATTGTAGTCTGCCTATATAGGGATGTAGTTTGGCAGCGAAGAAAGTGATCAAAGCCATTCTGTCCATGTTGGCCACTCTTCCAAATATTGAGCAATTAAAGTCTGAGCAAGAGGAATGTATAAAACATTTTATTGCTGGCAAATATGTTGTGGTCCTACTCCATACCTGCATATCATCCTGCATCAAATGGAGCAGCAGAGAGGTCAGTACAAAGCCTGAAACAATCCCAGATGAAAAATGTGCTGGAAGCAGATGGGAAGGCTACATCGCCACTTTCTTATCATGTATCACAGTACATCTCACACTGTGACAGCCTGGGTTGTTTACAGTACATGCAGTTTCTGGTAAGCTTCATTGAGCTGGCACATTACATACGTCACGGCCAAACGTTAGCAAATGGGTAAAATCAAATCCAATCATTTACCACTTCAACAGACTTCATGCGTCCACCAAGCAATTGTTTCTCAATAGCCAAGGGTCCAGACCCTCTGCACGAAGCAAAGCAGAAAACAAAGGGAAGGGTTTTTACCAGGATAAGATGGCTCTAAATCACACACGAATGACCCGATCTGCTTCAAAGTGAATATGAATGACATTTGTCAAACTACAAAAAGCTTAATTGGATTACATTAGAATTTGAATCAAATGCTCCCTCTAGAATATTTCAAACAACAATATCTCCCTGATACGTTATCATTTACACACCAACTTTTGTGTGCCACCTTATGGGTGACTGGTATGGTAAATTGATGACATTACTTTCGCCCCACCTACTGAGAACAAAGTCACAGGTTTCTGAGGTGAATGACCCTCCAAGACAGTCTGTAGAAGTTTAGCTCACATACCTGCTTCCTTTCACTCTTCATTACATGAAATAAAAACTTTTACTGGGACTCGAGTCTCAGACCATAAGACTCAAGCCTTTAAGACACAAATCTAAGTTGATTCTGAAGTCTTTTATTTTTTGTGACCTAAGTGTGACTTAACAGAGTCTCAAACTCGAGTCGCCATCTGTGGAATTAAGAGTGCTCAAATCCAACCTCAGTGAATAATATGAGTTGAGATGGGATGTTTTTATCTGAGCTTGAAAATCAGATCTTGGTGTATTCAAAGCACTAATTGGGTCACTGCAGAAACAAATTTGCTTATGAACTGTATGCCAAGTTGAAGCTAGAGTTGTCAAGCAAAGTTTCCCAGCTAAATCTAGGAGAGAATGGGTTATTTTTAAAGGAATACCCCTTTTGCTGATACAATATAGAGCAGTACTAACAGTCTACATTTTGCAAATATGTGTTGCAAAATATAAATCATTAGATCTGAAGTGATCTGAATTGTTTGCAAAGAAAGAAAATTATGTTGAGAATTACATAGGCTGCCTTGTGTCACTTTTGTCTATAATGGTTGTCTACAGTTGGTACTACCTAAAATGGGGAACTGAACAATGCATGCTTCAATCTTAAGGCTCCCAAATATTCGGGCGTACTGTACGTATTCTGAGAGCTTTGCAGACTCCACACACACTGTCCACTGATGGTTGAGATTTTATAGTAGAGCGTACCAATTGCATACATTTCTTGTGACAAATTCCTTCATTTCCCACAATCCAAATGGATACTGGCAACTTTGATGAGCCAGTTGGGTGGCTAGCCATGATGTTCTCCACCAGAGCAGCCACTGCACACCTGTTAGCCTGGCAGAGAGTGGCTGTCTAGCTGCTGCGTATCCTTGCGACTGTTTGTGCCGACTCTCAACCTTGTCAGCTTGATGTTGCATACAAAACTGTTTGACGTGAACACTGCTTCCCGCCAAGCAACTTACTGTGTGCCAATGAACATGCGTACGTGGTCGTAAAAATTGGCCTTTGTGCAGACATTTCCGGTGGACGTCTGCTTTCAGTCTGCATTGAACCTGTGTCGAGTATGCGGCAGAGTGACGTACACCCGGGGGTACTGAGAGTGTATTGTTTCAACTCCAAGCAGAAAAATAAAATTTATTCAACCTGAAATGACTTGAATTGTTTGCACAAGAATAAGAGCCTTGATAACATGAGTTACCTTGTGTTGCATCTGTCTGTTGTGGTTGTTCATTGTTGATCCTACCTAAAATAAGGAAATAAAAACATGCCTTACTACAACTTAACATACATGACAACAAAGCTTGGAGACATTCATTAATATTTTCATGCTTGTTTTTGATTAAAAAATTTTTGAAAACATAAAGGTGAGATATACGTTCCACAAAATCCAAGGCTACTTCCACATCTGAGCCAACACGAGACATGATGGGACAGAAAACCATGATGTAGTGTTTCTTCTTCTTGATCTTCTTATCTTTGAGCTTCTTTATAACTTGTTTGATCAAAGCTTCATCTGCCCCAAAGGTTTCCCCAATGGTGAGTTTCTCAACCTAAATAGACAGTAAAACAACCAAGAGAAATTTACTATTTAGAATGATGTCACCAACAGGCTTTCCATGAAAAAAAGTTGCACTGCTGCCTACATATCTGGGCCAAGACAAGATGTGATTGGAGGAAAAGGAGCAATGTAGTGTCTCTGCTTGTTTACACCTGTTACCTTAAGCTCCTTCATCTTGTGGTTTATGTAACCGTCACCAGGTTCATACGTTTCACCTGGGTTGCCCTTAGCTGATCCTTTTACAAAAATAAGAGATCATAAAAAGCGAACAGGTAAATCGAATAATTCACTGTAAGTTTGGTATTTATGTGAGCTGAGATGCTCACTCACCTGATGAACAGCAGCTCATCGTGTGGCTTCCTAGAACAAATACATACACAATAAAATGAGTAGATCCATCCATCCATCCATCCATCCTTCCAGTTTCATGTTTTTAGATCATAATATAAAGATCATGATTCTTTGAATCATACTATGCACTGCTTTATATTATGTCTACCTTTGGATAGAAAATACTGAATATAAATGTACTGGAAAACTATATTTGCAATACTTTTAGGTGGAAAGTTTAGAAACACGTCCTCCAGTAGGGCTAAAATCACCAACAGGACCATGCAGAGGTCTTTGGAGGTGCAGGTGCTTGAAGTCAAAAAGTGGCACATGGAACAAGATTTTTAAACACCTTATAAGATAACTCACTGCATAACAGGCTGAATAACAACAATCCATTCTCATCAAGAATCTAATATGGAATCACATCATCCTATATCGAGTGAGGTCAATGCAGACCAAAAGTAGCCTATGTTTTCTCTGATGGGATACATAATGTTGCTGTTGAGGGGTTGCTGCTCCTGCTGCTGATAGTGCTGAAGGGCAGGACTGTGTTGATCTGAGACTGTCGACAGAAAGACCATCGGAGAGTTGGTAGCTGATTAAACAAGTGTTATGAAGTATATTATGAAATAATTTAAATTGCTGCTGTGTTTCACTACATAAACCCTAATATCTGACTGGTTAACCTCCACAGTAACTCAGCTGCAGACTGCTTTAAAGATCTAAATAGCTCAGGGGGCTAACTCTACTTTTAACACCTCTGAGATTTAGGTTTGAAAGGTGGACAGAGAAAATAAAACACCCACACACCCACGAAGTAAAACTATTAATGTTTTACTTCATGGGTATTACTTGATATTAATTCAGTTTAAAATTATTTAAATGAACAAAACCAATATTTATATATTCATTTGTTATGATTTAGATAGATTAATTTATTTGACAAATGCATCTCAAATTTTAAAATTTCCACATGTATAAATATCAATTTTGGGACATTTTGATTTATTGTATTGTGGCACATTTGGCTTTCTGAACCTGCTGCGGTCCAAATTACTGGTACAGTATTTTAGGCTAATAATTATGTGGCATTTTTAGATTGGAGTTCCAAATACTATGGGGGCCATACCTTTCTTTAGCACCTGAGGTTCTACAGCAGTAACTTCATTCTATTCACGGCCAATCACCTCAAGTGCATGTCCTGTGAGCTGCGGTGAGGACATGCCTGGTAGTAATGTTAAGTGAAAGTTGAGTGGAGGGTGAACCTAAAGCAGGCTGTAGCTGCGCTTGGAGGTGTGTTCCTCCGGTGACAGTCTGGGGACCGTTTCTTTATATCAAAATTATAGAAGGTTTCTGACCCAGAGCAGAGTTACTGTCTTCTCCCTCCCTGTAGCACACCAGACATCTAAAACTCTGGGACAGCATGATAAAGTCAAAGTCAGAAGTTGTCTCTGCGGACAGACAATGTCAGTGTTTAAAGAACAGAGGGCGACTGGGGTTTTGAAACCGCTACTGCAAAGACATTTAGAAAAAATATAAAAACTGTTTTACAGGACTTCAATATCAGGCCAACGTTTTTCTTCACAAACAGATATAACCTATGATGAAAAACTATTCTTTACAATTACTCTGCAGATGGTAGCAGCAACAGTTTAACCTTTTAGATTACCTACATATAGTCATAAATGCAAGTGAGTATCAATTTTTTAAACAAATCAAATCTTCCTTGATCAGCTACATCTATCACATACAGTCCAACACAGCCCACAGTGGCAGTGAAAAATCTCGGTTCCTACCTTTGCTGTTGGTGCTGCAGCAGCTGAGAATAAGAGTGAAAGATACAGCAGAATGATTGAGCAGCTGGCAGAGAAGCTTTCACTTTCACTTTGGGATAAACCACGTGTTCTACTGATAATGTCCTTGTCTTTCATGAAGGCGTTTCTGCATGACAACAGGCTGTTCACAGTCCACCTTTTTACCCATTAGCAACAAATTTATTTCACGTTTTCCTGTTCTTGACAAAAATCATTAGGGTTTATCAAAAATAATGAAAGTCTCAGAGAGCCAACTCAATATTACATATTGCATTGCAAAATAAATAAATAAAAAATACTATAAATAAATACTTTAAATATGAAGTTGAATATGAACAGACTGAATAGCATCAGAACATAAGTGAGTGTATGCAGTGCCTATAAAAAGTATTCACCCCGTTGGATGTTTAACCCTTTTATTGCTTTTACAAATCAATCTTGAGCAAAAAAAATGTGGCTTTTTTGACAAAACATTTACAAAAACAATTGTTTATTATCAAAGTGAAAACTAATTTTGATAAAATAATGATAATAAAATAAAAATAGCTAACATTAAATAAGTGCATCAATAAGGTTTTATATACAAAAATATATGCACATTTTTAAGTTGTATTATGGCATTGCATGTTATACCTACAATAAACTCTGCCTTCTGATTGACTAATGCAGATTTTTTCTGATTTTCTGAACAATTAACTTAAAGGGAGTGCTTGAGATTTTGTGATTGAGATTTAATTTGTAGTGATTTCTGTATGTGAATCATACAACCATGTAGGACCTATAGCCAGAAGCAATTACGTAAGTGGAATTAAAAGAAAATGCTTTAAATTCTTTGAATCTTCTTAATTAAATTTCAGTCTAAAGAATAATGTCACTCTAGAACCTGCCATCCTGTACAATCACTCTTTAAAGTCCATTTTCAATGTATTGTCTTGTATCCATTTTTGGTCGTATGATATGATTCTGATACTTGTTGGACAGTTTGAGCTATTGTTTGGCTTACAATGAAGAAAACTGATATGGAGATAGATGACAGATCTAAGGGCAGTCAAGGGAACATTATTTAGCTTAAAACTAATTTTGCCAACTTTGGTGTAACTTGGAGTGAGATTTGTCTTGAACGATAGGAGGCAGTTTGAGGGTTTCTAAGACGTTTAACAGGAGAGCTCAATTTAAGTTTGTTTTGTCTAGAAAATGCCACTACAAGCTGCATAGTCAGTGCCATAGCCAGCTTTTCAAAAGTGTGGGAGATATGGTTCGAGGATGCATCTTCTAGCAGTTTCTCACTCACTGTCATGGTTTTTGGAACGTTTCTGACCTACATATAAGATTACTTTCAGGAGACAAGAGTAAAAGTTTAACTGAGAATAATAGAGATGAATAGTGGGGTGGTCTTGATCCAAGGGAGTTCTTGGTACACAGATGCTGGAGCACTGTGAGGGAAAGACTAAGAGATGAGCAAGGTGGATTTATTGTGTAGATATTGTGAAGAAGATGAAAGGTAGCTCAGGATGGAGGAATGCTGGGGAGAACTGAGCAGGGTCTGGGGTGTTGGTCTGTGTGGTGGCTTGGAGCTGCTGAACAATGGAGAGCCTTTAAGATGGCTTGGAGAAGGTGGAGTGGTGGAAACCATTGGAGAGCAGACAGGTTAGGTTCTGAGGATGAGAATAGTCCCTTGAGGCTGCCAGTTGCAGAAGTTGTAGTCCAGAGAGTTATTGTCTGAACAATGAATCCAGGAAGTAGCTTGGGAGGTCACCTTTTGGGGGGAAACAAGGAGTAAACATTAGAGCAGGCTTGAGCACATAGGAATAATTCAGAGGAGAAGTCAGCAGGCTAGAGCAGTGTTTCTCTATTCCTGTCCTCAGGCACCACTGCCCTGCATGTTTTAGATGTGTCTCTGTTCCAGAACTCCTGATTCAAATGATTGTATGACCTACTCTGCAGCCATCAACTACTGCTGAAGCCTGTTAATCACTTGCTTATTCAAGTCAACTGCATGGCAGAAGGGTTTTAGGTGCCTGTTTCAATTCCAGTCCCTGAGGACTGGAATTGAAACACACTGGGCTAGAGGTACCACATAGATTAACACTCAAGCACTGAATGATCAGCAGCTAGCTCCTTTTATCCTCCTGTTGATGGCTTGATGGATTGCAGGTGTGCAGGGAACACCCTGCTCAGCCCCGCCCTCTGTTGTTCCTCTCCAGAAATAGAGGAAAAACACCACACAAAAACAACAACCTAGAGCCCTAGACAGCAGAAGATGGGGACTAGACCCCCCTGCAACCCTGTAAGGACAAACAGGTATAGACTATAAGTGAATAATGTCTTTCTTTTTTGGGTTCAAAACAAACTAGACCCTATACAGAGAGCTGTCTATCTAGCTACTTGACATTACTTGTATCTCAACAATGAGGTTTCACTGTAAAAGTTACCTTTAGCTGAGGTTAGAACATTGAAACGACTTTGTTGACGTTTCTTAATGACTTGACCACCTTAGCCCTCTTTACCGTCAACAACTTCTTATGCTGCATTAAACAGCTAATGCTACTAAATATAATGCAACCATAAAATCTAAATACAGGGTATTGCACTTCAAGCTGTTTTTCGTGTTATTTTTAACATGCACAATGTTATTGTGGCAGCAGTAAAGGGGCAATATATTGTGCATGCCTGCACATGGATTAGAAATAAAAAAGCACCACTATCATTGACTTATTTCTCAAACTGTAACATAGAAAAACTGTATGAGGTTATTTTGATTCTAAATTCTAAATATTTCTTTGCTTACCTCTGAACCTCCTTTAACTTTCCCTTAATCCGATGGTTTCCTAAACTGCCTATCCTAAGCAAACAATCTGCACAGGGAAGTGAATAGGATCAAAAGTAGATACAATGAAATTTATACATGCAGTATAAATTTATATATATATATATATATATATATATATATATATATATATATATATATATATATATATATATATATATATAGATTAAAATTTAGTAATTAAACTGGATTAAAATCAGACTTTTAAACGGATGCCTCCTCTTTAAAATGAAAGTGAAAGAGAAAAGCTAGGTAGGCTATTTGCCTTTCCCTCGCTCCGAGGATCAACGTTTTTCTCTATTGCGGCGTTTCAGCGCAAAGGTAGAATGCTGTTGTCTTTCTTACTTAACCAATTCATCTCAGAACACCAAAAACGTTCTGCTCTGAATGCTGAATGTGTCATTCAGACCTGGTATTAGATGCATCCTAGGTGGCCGCATTGATCCAGAGCTCACTAACTGTGCTGGATGCAAATTAACACAGAGATGACTGTTAGATTTTCAAATAGTACATCTATATCTATATCTACTTATATATATATATATATATATATATATATATATATATATATATATATATATATATATATATATATATATATATATATATATATATATATATATATATTTTTTTTTTTTTTTTTTTTTTTTTTTTTTTTTTTTTATGCGGTGCGCTGACAGATGGAGGGAGGTGAGCGAGCGAGCGATAACTGCGGTCAGGTCTATCTTAAAAAGCTTCGCGCAGAAATGGTTCATTACAGTAATAGTAGGGTTGCCCTTACAGGCGACAAAAAATTTCATGAAGGGGAATTGAGAGGCATAACCATGAAGTGTATTTATGTGATACCTATTATTTTCACATACATTCCGGAATTAATATTTTACAATTTTACGGTAGATTTGTGGAGATTCAAAGTACCTCATAATGCCTGTCCAGAATATGCTTTTGTCTCATTTTCAAGAATGTATTTCTCCCAAATTCTAAAAAGTGACAGCAAACCTTTAGATTCTGTTCAGGATCAACTCTCCTATAACCAGAACAAGCAGGAATAAAGTAAGAGCTCGACATAAACTTTTTTTTTTTCCGTGTCGAGCTTTTACTTTATTGTTGCCTACTCTTGGTTGCTTTGACAGGTTAGATTCACGTGAAAGAAAGGAAATGGTTTTGAACCGATTAAGCTTTGATTTCTTTATTTAGATCTATTGTAAATCAAAAAATAAATAACGATAGATTAGATGGGAAACAATAGCGTTTTTCTTAATTTTATTTTTCTCTCTTTTATCACTGTAGACATTATTTTCATCCATCTATGGGAGGACAACCTTCAATACCATGTAAGTAAAAACAATAAAACCATTTAAATGAGATGTGCATACACTGGCCACTTTATTAGGCACACTCTTGCAATTGTTTTTTTCACATAGAGCAAATCTACCAATCAGATAGCAGCAACTCACAGTGAAAGCTGACTTCCTAAAGTTCAACAGGAGCATAAAAGTGGGCAAGAAAGGGGAATGAAGTGAGTTTGATGGTACCATTGTTGTTGCTGCCCTATATCTGAGTATTTCAGAAACTGCTGATCTATTCAGCTTTACAGAGAATGGTATAAAAAGAAAAAAATAACCATTAGTGGCAATGGTATAGATGACAGTTGATTTCAAAGGTCAGATGAGAATAGGGTGAACAGTTCTGGATGATAGAAAGAGAAGCTGAAATAACCTTTCTTTAAGGTTAAATTATGCAAAATAGCATCTTGTGTTGAACCGTAAACGCTGATTGGCTACAGCAGAAGAGCACACCAGGCACCACTACCGTGTACAGGCAAGAATAGGAAACTGAGACTGTAATTTGCACAAGCAAACCAACACAGGGCCATAACAAAATAGAAAAATGTTGCATGTTTCAATAATCAGATAATACCTCCACAATTTGGCATACAAAATCTGAAAACACTCTTCCTTTTATCAATGATTCGAGCTGGAGGTGGTGGTATAATGGGCAGGGGGTGACGAGGATTTCTTGACAAACTTTATGGCCCTTAGTACCTCTCAGTCCAATAGAGCACATTCAGGATGTGACACAAGGCAAAATTTATATCATGGATGTGTAGTCTTAAAATATGCAGTAACTGTGTGATGCTATCATGTCACTATGGACTAAAATATCTGGGGAAGGTTTATAACACGCATAGTTAAGGATGTGTTATAAACAACTCAGTACAAGCAAGGTACCTACCAAAGTGGGAGTAAAATGTTTTCTACTAGTTTAGCAAATTTACATGAGTAACAACCTTTAAAATATTTTTAAAATACTCATACTTACATGAAGCATGTAATATTGTTTCCTACCAGTAAGTACTAGCTGAAAGTATTAGAAACCTGTGTCAATAAATCATTTATTTAAAGAACTTCTTCCTAACCCAGCATGTTGTGATTGTTATACTTACAGTGTCTTAAGTTCCTGCCACTTTCTAATTCTAAAAATAGATTTCACAACCTAGAGTCATTTTTACTTTTAGATGACTTTAGTCTAAAAATTCTGTTTGACAACCTGCAATAATTTATCCTTTTTATTGTGTTTAGCTCCTCCACCTTCCCCTCGTAAGTAAAAGATTTTATTTACTGATGCTTTCATAGAAAAAAAGTATTGTGTTTTACCTGCTAAATTCCTTAACTCTCCATTCCCATTTTTAATAACATTTTAGTCCATCAACTCTGTGTACTTTTAACAGATTGATTTTTAAGAAAATTAATTACACTAAATCTTTCTTTTCCAGTTTTTAGCACTCATTGGAGAGAAGAGTGCTGGGGGTGAGTAAATGTGTGTATGTGCCAGTGGTGATTCTCTTGCAGTCTTTTTGACGTCCAGCAAATTAAATTCTTCATCTGTAATTCAGTTATTTAAACTTGGGAAACGCAGAAACAATGTTCTATATAAAATCATAATATAAAATAGTGCATTTTATGTACTATAAGCTGGGAAGGCAGCAATGTGTCCAATTAAACATCTGTCCTAAATTTGCCCTTTATTTCCTCATTTTAACAGAGACAATCAGAGAGTTCTGCATTATCTGAACAATTTTCTTCCACAAAACGATGAAGTCAGACACATAAGGGTTCTACTGTATGGACCAGTCGGTTCTGGAAAGTCTAGCTTCATCAACTCTATCAGCAATGCCTTGCAAAGGAAAATAACTTGTGAAGCATTGGCCAGTTCTATCAATTCTGACCAAAGTTTTTCCAAGAAGGTAAATATACATTTTCTTTGTTTCACTCAGACACAAAATAGTAATCATCTTGTACCACTAAGTTATTTTATGGTTTTAAAAGGTAAGGTACTGTACATATCTACATTCAGGGACATTGCCACAGCAACATGAAAGTACTCCCAGTTAAGGGAGAAAGGATGAAGGTGGAGATGGCCCAATAAGCTTCATCTGGGGAGTTTCACTAGTGAAAGAGATTTAAGGTCAGGTTACATCTGTCTGGATATTTTTTAAACAGATATTTTTTTCCAACTGTTATTAAAGAAAACCATGTCGCTATGCAGAATGGGATTCCAGTCAAATATGCTGTAATACCCATTTGGGCGAGTGGGTGGCACTGATGAAGGCAAAATTCAAAAGGAGATAGACAGCATGGTTAAAGCAATGCAAGGGCAAATGTTAATGTTAAAGTTTCTACCAAAACAATTGAAGTTCATGTTTTTGTGACATTGTTTTCCCTTTCCTTTCATTCAGTAACTTTGCCAGTATACATTTGAATGGTATGGAAAAAACCCTCAAACATGGCACCACTGTTGTGGTTTCTGGCTCACAGCAGTTCTAGAATTCTCCATATCTTTAAGATATTATTTCCACTTAATTCAGAGTATTTTCACTTTTATGAGAAATCATCAGTTTGACTTTTTTTCCCAACATTTTCAATCTTTTCTGAACATCTCAACTTCTTCTTCCATGTTATGACTTTCTTATTTTTAAATTAACTTTTGACTTTATTCTCATTATATAAAATTTGTTTTGAAAAAATAGAAAACACCAAAAAGCATGGGCTATATTTTCCTTTCAAGTGAAATTAACACTGCTTCATAGGATCCCCAACTGAATATTCATTGAACACATTTTTTTATCTGCTGTAGAGTACTTACAACAGGAGAAATAATACTGAACACTTAAGCATTTCTCACATTAAGTACAATTCTAATGGTTCTGTTAACATGAAATTCAATTCTGATGTTGGTAACAATCCACCTAATCAGTCTTCACCTTAGAAATCAAAAATAAATAGTCCTTAAATTGAATTATGTGTAGTAAGATGGAATGACAGAGAGAATACGTTCTGGACATGCTTGATGTCTGTTTTTTATTAGTTAGTCAAAAAGCCTTTTTTTTGAAAACTATTCACATACATTGCTCAGGTGTGATTTTGACTCATCAGTATATACAAACTGTCTACAACGCTTGAATGTGCTCAGGTGGCTCTTCTGTGCATTCTGAGATTCAGTTTTTTTCCTTAGACTAGACTGGATTCAAATTGGGTGACTGACTGCAGCTTTATATTATTCCTCTGAAACCAGTTGAGAGATTGCTGGCTGTGTGTTTGGGAACATTTTATTGTAAAAAAAATCCATCATCGTTTGATCTTCAAATTCTCATGAAGAATGTTAGTACTTTTTTCAATTATTTCTTCCTTCAGTTGTGTGGTATTTGAGAATATATTATGCTGAAAAACAGCCCCAGACCATGATATTCACACTTCCAAACTTCCAGACTTGGTATGGTGTTTTTGAGGTGATATGTAGTAACATCCAAAGAGTGCAATTTTAGCCTCATTTGACCATATTATATTCTGTTGTGTTCTGTAAATTTCCTGCAACAAACTTAAGAAGAGCTATAAGATATTTTTTTCTTCTGCAGTGGAATCTTGTGCAATGGGTGTTGCACATAGTGGCCAATGCAGTTGAGCACAAAACCTATTGTTTTATAGAAAGAACTGTAAATGCTAATTTCAGATCTTTCTAAGGCTATGTTCAGACAGCAGGTCTTAATGCTCAATTCCGATTTTTTTTACTGAAATTGGATTTTTTTGCATGGTCGTTCATATTACTAATTATATGTGACTGCAATGAGACTTTTGTGTGAACGGTTTACAACCCTTGAAGCGACCCGCATGTGCAGAAGAAGAACGTAGATGTCACACAGCAGTACGCTGTTTATGGAATTAATAATAGATCCCACTGTCAATGGATCAATTTTAAAGTTATTCAGACAGTACTGTCACAAAATCATAGCAACACGAAGGAGCACAATTAATGGTGATAGCTTTTTTTGGTGCATTGACTAGAACTTCTGTAGAGAAATCTAGATACGTAGTCAGATCAGGAGTGGTAGGTTTGTGATGTGATGCACTACACTGACAATACTACAGTACTACAGTACAGTACAGAACTTGAGTACAATTTTTGGGTACTCCACCCACCTCTGGTTAATACTGACAAAATTCAGCTGGGTTCCTGCCTTACTCTGGCTTTTCACCCCTTATTTTCTTCATGTGTTAAATTCTAATTCTCTTTATCATTCCATTCTATTGCACATAATTTATGGACTGCTTCTTTTAGTTTATTTGTACATATGAATTACTGGGGTTGTTACCCACATGTTCCTTTTATAAAGAGAGACTGTAATGAAATGAGTTGATGCAAACCTGAACTAAACATACTTATCTACCAACCCTAAAGTCTATAAAGGGTAGATGAAATATGTAGTTTCTGGTCTGTTTTACTAATTCCTACCCTAGAGACATCAAATCTAAGTTAATTGAGACCAAACTTAAAAACTACTGTTGGGACTTGATTAAAATTTTTAGTCAAGTTATTTGCAGGGTCTGTGATTAATTAATCACAATTAATCACAAATTTCATATCTACAAAACAAGCAACATTTTCAATTAAAAACCCTTTTTGGTGCTAAATTATTGAATAAATAGACATATGAGCTCGACAACTAAGATACCTTTGTTTTTAATCTGTTTTTTAGGTTATTCATCCAGCATATTGGTGCAAAGTGCTATTATACTCAAAATACTTCTTTAGAAATGTCAACTGTGGATTCTGACATCAGCTTTGGGGGCGACTGTGCTTGCTGCAACATGTTTTGCATTGAGATTGTATTTTGGGCTTGAATAGCTTTGGTGATAGGCTGATTCTTTTTTACACAACTTGTACACAACAATAGTCTTTTTCAGCATCCCATTAGATAATTTCTTTGAAACAAAAACCTTTGCTTGTGAAAAAAAATTGATTATTTGCGATAAACATTTTATTGCATTAGAATCTATGTAATTAATTAATCAAAATTAACACATTAACGTCCCAACCCTATTAAAAACTCTGTTCAAATCTAACCTAAGTCAATATGTATTTTTTAAAAGTGACATTTGGGAGGTTTTTATGGTACACTATTTATAAAAGAAAAATGAAAAATTTTAAGTTTAAAATAATAGACATCAGGCTTGTTTATTTTTTTATGCATTCCCCTCTGTCAGCATTTATAACCTTCTATTACACGTCATCCAAACAACTAAAAAGCTGTTAAAAAAAATCACATTTCAAATTTTCATTTTCCCAGACAGAAATTTTTACCTAGTTGAAGTTGCATGTTTGTCATTTAGTTTAGAATCTGAAGCTTGTTAGTTGCCAACTCCAAAATTATGTTAATATGTATTTCATCAACTTTGAGACCTTCTATCAGTAATTCAGATAGATGTTCTTGTCTTCCCATATCTGTATTAAAATGAAAAGAGCACAGCATTTTCTGCTGAAATCAGTATATCTGTATGTTCTGTTCAAGGATCCATTCAAATTCCAACACATGTGCACCTCATTTTACTTAATCTGGTACTGATCATCTGATCAGCTGAATCCAACAGCAAAGTGAAAGACTGATGAAGAGCGTTGTGAGCTGCTTAAAAGGATTATTACATCAAGTATTTCACCAAATATTGACCTTTGACCTTTTTTTTTACCTAAGCTAAAACATTAGTATTATGTCATTCAAAAATTATATTGTTTTATGTGATGTCACCTTTAATTAATCAGGAAATCCTCATCTGTTAGTATTTAACCTACAGGATCCCGAAAGAAGGCAGAGAAAACTATTACCGCGTTGTGTTCAATGACACAATGGGCCTTGAGGAAGGACCTGGAAGAGGAATCCACACACATGATATCAAGCTGGCTATGATGGGACACTTAAAGGAGGGTTACAAGGTATTTGTAGATAAAAGTTCTTGTTCCTTCCAACTGCAAGTAAGATTGTCATCAAAACAATAAAGGCTTCATTTAACTGTCAAATCCTTCATAAGTTACCATTTATTTACATTTTACAGTTCAATCCTATGTCTCCACTATCTGCTTGGGATCCTTGCTACAACTCTTCGCCATCTCTAGGTGACAGAGTCCATGTTGTGGTGTGTGTTTATTCTGCTAATACAACACAAATGAGGCCCTCCATCTTACAGAAATTGAGGGAAATCAGAGAAGCTTCCAGTGATCTGGGTGAGAAAAAACATAACCTGAAGAAGAATATTGATTCAAAACATAATAGAAATAAATTTATTTCTTAAATAATGATAGAAAAAAAATGTATTTGCTGAAAAATAAATTCCTAAATTTTAAGTTTACAACTTATATGATGCTTATTTAGTAGATGAACAACACTTAACTTAGATCAAATTCTTAATTTTGGGTTACTATTAGCTGTAAACCATAACAACTAAAACTGTGTGAAATATTCTACATGAATCTGTACAATATGAGTTTCAATTTTGACCTGAATTACTGAAATAAATCACATTTTCCATGATGAATATTTCCTAAGACAAATAAAAATCTATTTTTGATCAGTAATATTGTATTATGGCCATGTTATGACCTACACAATCTAGGGGATGACTGTTGGGCTAAAGAATAAAAAGAGTGGGTTGTTGCTCAGAGGGTGTAAGAGTTTTTTTCAGGAGCTGGTAACTTTTTCATCTCGTTTGGAAATCAGTTGGTTGAGGTTTAGGATGAACCTTCCACAGTCAGTGATGTTATGGGGATCAATGTTATCTGCTGGTGTTGGTTCACTATCTGAATTCAAATTCAGTGCAGGCATCTATGTATCTGGAGAGTTTAGTAAACTTCAATCTTTCCTCTTCTGACAAGCTTAATGGAAGTCTTGCTCTCCCTTTCCAATAGGAAACCAGGCTACCTCCCAACACTGTGTATCAGTAAACACAGTGATGACCATAGATTGGCAAGCAAATTCAAATTGGCCTGATCTAAACTCTATGTTGTTGCCAAGAGGCAGATGAAAGACACCATAACCAACAATGCAGATGAGCTGAAGGCATTTATTAAAGTGACATTTTGCTTCTTGAACACCTCAACATAGCCACAGGCTGAAATAATGTCTTGAAAAATGTCAGCCTGTCTTTATAATGATTCTATATATGAGGTTGACTTAAATTACTAACAATCATTTATTATTAAGCTTTAAAATAAATGTCACTCTACCCATGACCTATACATTTCTGTATCCATAGGTATTCCTCAACTGGCCGTTCTCACAAAAATTGATGAGGCATGTATTGATATCAAAAGAAATCTAAGAGATGTCTACAGGAGCAAGTATTTGAAGAAAAAAGTAAGTTTCAGTTGGACATTATGATTATGAGCTTTAAAAAACTCCATCACTTTTTACAAATGACTCACAAATCAAATGTTTTATTGAAATGTAGATTGATGACTTCAGCTCAAGTCTGGGGATTCCAATAAACTGCATCCTTCCTGTGAAGAACTACAGTCACGAAATCCAGACATGTTCAGATATTGATACTTTGATCCTGAGAGCGGTGAGACTGATGATTGACTTTGGAGATGACTACATGGACAAAGTACTGTGAGATGAGTTGGAGCCTGAGGAACTAACATGCATGAAAGGTCAAAAAAGTTGATTTTACATTTTACCCCCATTTAAAGTATCCTTGAATTTTTAATTTTTTTTTTATTGGTAAATGGTTTTAGTTTTTCCTGAATGATAGAGGTAATATCTAATATTTAGGTTCGGGACTTTAACGCGTTAATTTTGATAAATTAATTTCATAGATTTTAACGTACTAAAAATTTTAATAAATTAATCACATTTTTCTTTGTTACATACAGAAGTCATGAGCTGAAACCTTTGTATTGTGTTTCTGGTATGCCTGTAAATCTGACACACAAGCGAACAACAGCGATGGATGCCAAGCTGCTTCTCTTTGCCCACTGGGGTTAATTTTTGCTTCCAAAAATGATCTGATGGGATGCTGGAAAAGACTATTGTGTGCAAAAACGAGTTGGCCTATCAGCGAAACTATTCAAGCCTAAAATACCATCTCATAGACTTTAAAATACTTCTGTTAGTTTATAAATCACTGAATGGCTTAGCACCAAATTACATTAAAGACCTGTTGTTGTTGCATCAACCTTCCAGACCACTCAGGTCTTCTGCTTTTGATCTGCTCTCCATCCACAGAACCAGAACCAAACATGGAGAAGCAGCATTCAGCTTCTATGCCCCTCAAATCTGGAACAAACTTCCAGAAAACTGCAAAACAGCCGAAACACTGAGTTTCTTTAAACCAAGCTAAAAGCCTACCTGTTTAGAGTTCCCTTTGACCCATAGTGGCAGGAAACATTGACCAACGTACGTATTTGATGTGTATTGATGTTTTTAATGATGGCACTTGACAAAATATAATGTTTGTTACTGGTTTCACTACCAGTGACTATTTGATGTGTTTATGACGTTTTTATGTTTTCATGATGTAAAGCCACATCATGAAACCACCTTGTTGCTGAAATGTGCTATACAAATAAACTTGACTTGACTTGACCTAATTTATGGTTTTCGATCAAAATCTGATTAATTGTGATCAATTCATTAAAGACAGTGCAATTAATTTGATTAAAAATTTTAATGGAGTCCCACCACTACGACTATTACAAAAAAAAAAAAAAAAAAAAAAAAAAAAAAAGCTTAAAAAAAGCTTTAAAAAAAAAAAAGCTTATCAAGCCAGGATAAAGTTTTACTCAAGGTAAACCATATATACCATAGCATGGTATATATGTTACCTTGTAATAACAACTTTTTGGCCCCTTGTTTATTCAGGTTGATGACAGCAACAGACAAAAGATGATAATTAGAATCTAATAAAGTGCCAGGATAAGGCTCTATGTTGTATTTTGAATAACAGATGTTTTATATTTCAGCTGTAGAATTAAAGGCTGGAAAGATGTCAGTAAACAGAAGAGGTTATTAGAAGAAGCAACACATAGAAGAAGAATGATATGCAGATATTAGGAAAACCTGCCTGTTTTCCGGAAAAGCCCAGAGCTGTTTTCTAGTAGATGGATGGATGAATAACACAAATAACACTCTTTAACACTGTGAATTAAAAATTTAGCAAAATGTTTGACTTCTTCACAAATAAATATAACAATACAATGTGATTTAAAACTTTTGCATGGTATTACAGCCTGGCTCAAGGACTGTAACAAACAGAGGGAGACGATACAAGGAGGTAGTATTCTAAGAAAATAATTTATCCAAATAAGCCCAAAAAGTAACATGTTGGAACAGTTATCAGTACTCTCAGAATGCCTGGATGTGTGGAAATATATATGATGCAAAAACCAAACATTGGAGGTGGACAGGATGAACTTCCCACTGAGCCAAGGAGCCACCATTGAAGAGCAGGCAGGAGCACACCAGACCCAGGTGCGTCTCATGCCACTAATGGCTGGTTCCAATAATTTTTTCCAAATGGTTGGTAAGCTCTCAGCATAAAGAAAATGATTACTTGTTTTTACCGCATCGAATCATCTGACAGAGATGTAAGAAAATCAACTCAGTTCTAGGTTCCTTTCTCTACATGTAAGAAACTAAGACCATAGAGCTTTAGGAGTGGAAAACTTTGATAATGTAAGATTTAAAAAGGTAATTCATGTCGAAGAAACCAGAGGGAAACTTTCCAAATTCCATGCTTGTTAGGGAGAATAATCTACTTCAAATCTGGCATTCTGCTGTTTTGATTCACTGATAGGGCTGTTAATCTTATTTCCATCCATCCAGCCATCCATCCATGCATCCATCTTCAGCTTAATCTGGGATTGGGATATAGAGGCAGCAGCCTAAACAGAGAAGCCCAGTCTTCCCTCTCCACAGCCACTTACGCCAGCTTCTCTGGTGGGATCCCAAGCCATTCCCAAGCCAGACGAGAAACGTAGTCCCTCCAGTGTTTCCTGGGTCTTCCTCTGGGTCTCCTCTGAGTAGGATGTGCCCAGAATACCTCACCAGGGAGACGTCCAGTCTTATTTTTGTGGCATAAATGAAAGTTGAAATGTATTTAGTGAATTAGGCTACGGTCTGTCTTGGGGATTCTGAGGTTTGATATCTGAACCTTTTGGAGATTTATGACATTTTAAGAGCATTTTGGATGAGAGGTTTCTGCAAGAAACAAAAGTCCAGTTTCTTTCTACTTAAAGCTGCAGTATGAAACTTTCATAAAAAAATATTTTTCTACATATTTGTTGAAACTGTCATTATGTTGTGACAAAATGGTATGAGACAGATAATCTGTGAAAAAAATCGAGCTCCTCTGCCTTCTCCCAGTGCTCCCAGTGCTATCTAGAAACAAATAATCAGAGCCAGGAGGCAGGCCTTAGTGCTGTCAATCACCGTTTGAGTGGCGCTGCTCACAGATTTATCATTGCAACTTCTATAGATGCTAGGTGTCTGGAATCTGTAACTTGCTATAGAATAGTAGAAGATACATAGGCAACTATTCTGTTTTTCCCTTTTTACAGACTTTTCACAAAATGGCTTTTGATTGTTGCCTCCACAGTTGTTGGCGTCATTCTACTGTTTCTTACAATTTGAAACAATTTGGTACCAAGGAAAAGGCCACATACTCACAAGTCGCAGTCAGCACACCAGAAAAATTGTCTATATTAGAATTTTATAATGGGTGAAATCTGGCTTAATTCTAAAACTAAGTGCAGGAAAATAGAAAACAATTAGTGATTTACAAAATTAAATTACATTTCCATACATGAGAAGATTCAAATAGCACAGATTGGACATTTTTAAGCCCCCATCAGAATTGCCCCTACCAATACGTTTCCATTTTTGTTCTGGTTCAGTTTATCTGAGTCATTGTGAAAGTGCTTTTTTTTCTAGGTGAATCTGAAATGTGTTCATTTTTGCTGATTTTTGTTTTGCTTCATTTACTCTTTCCAGTAACAGATATACTGATATTCACACATCCTAAGAAGGTCACAAGGGTTCTGTTTAATTAATCCTAACCTAACCTCAAGTATTTAAAAATATCTAGTGGTTACAGAGTTATTCTCATTTCATTATGGGTATGCAGAGCAGAGGCCTAAAAAATAGATACAGGGCATAAATGGTTATAGCAATGAATCCAAGTAATTTTAAGGAAAGTATCTTTTTTCCTTTTCCCTTAGTTGACTGGACTATTTAGAAAGGTGGTGTGGTAACAGGTAGGCTAATTTTAAAAATAGTTTGCTCACATAAAGACTCTGTAGCCTGACAATGCTGATTTACATATACAATTTTATATCTCAAGGACCAGAAGTTTTCTTTTGCGCAATGGCCACAGATATGTCACTCAAAAAGAATTTGTAAGCTCAACTTGTGTGACAACTGTAGTGCTCTTGGAAACCTCCTGTTGGTTTTGGGCCCCTAAGCAGTTGCTTGATTTGCAGGTGTTTGGGGCCACCTTTGAGTTGGGTACATTTCAAAATTTCAACCACAAATTCTGAAAGTAGTTCAAGTAAATTCCCAAACTAATTGAACAGATAATCCAGATGATCTTCATAATTAAACCATTAATATACAATTTTAGAAAAAAGGAAAGGAATATATTTCATTATTTATACCTTTATTTAAGTTGAGCTTTAGAATCTTTCAACAGATCCAGTCCAAGGTAGACAACTCAGAATTTATTGAAATTGTAACACCTACAGGTAAATATACTATACGAAATGCAGAAAGCAAAGCAATAACAATTGCAAATCAGAAGACATTAGACTATTTCAACCTGGAGAGACTCACAGGGAGAGATAGAGACAATGAGAGAGTTTTATTGACTTTGGCTCTTGGACCCCGGCAGAAGACATGTATGCTGAGAATCGCTGTGAGCTTGAATGGACAACATAGGGTGATGATTTAGGGTTGTCTTCCCCCCGAGGCCCAGACCTGGTGGTGGAGTAGAGGTGGAGGAAAGGGAGCCCAAAGGAGCCTGAGAGGGCGAGGTTGGAGACGGGGTGGCAGTGGGATGAAGCTTGGCTGGTGAGCAGGTGGAACCATGGATTGTGAGCCTTATAGCCAGAATCCTGGATGATAAATGGCAGCAGCGGAGGCATGGCCTGGTGATGGATAATGCAGATAGGCTGGAGAGAGTCTGACAGGTTGAATTTACGGTGAGCCTTTATTTACTAACCACCACGGTAGTCAGAACATATAATCTCATTTTTGATCAGTCAAAACATTTACATACTGATGGCTTTAAATCAGTTGCAATTCAGTCCATTTTAGTTCAGTTCAGATTATTTATACAGAACACATGTGTCCTAAGGGACTTTACAAAAAAAGTCAATCCAAACACATAGACAGGTCTGTGAGAAGAGCTCATACAGGTTAAAGATGGGGATTCAAATTTAACTTTTGTTGCACATTTAAACCAGACAAACTCATCAATAAATGAGTAAATTGCATGAAAACATTACAGCATCACATCCACATCTGCATAGCTTGTGAGGGGTCACAAGGGGTGATGGAGGGAGGGGAGGGTGACATTGGGTTAGAGGTGAGACTTTGGACAGGTTGCCAGTCCATCACAGGGCAACACAGAGAACAACCATCAACACTCTCACTCAGACCTACAGGTGTGTTAGAGAGACAGATTAATGGAACATTCATGATTTTTTTGGACTGTGGGAGGAAGTCTGAGTACCTGGAGAGAACTCATGTATACACAAGGAGAACATACTAACTCCATGCAAAAAGAATTTGAACCCTAGACTTTCTTGTTCCATAAATGTATACATATGTACAAACAGGTACTCAGAGACATTAATTACTGAACAATATTACTTTCTGATTTTTAATTGGTTCTATTTATTGATCTTTCTTTTGGCTTCAGAAAGTACCACAACAGCACCGAAAACACTACTAAACCAAACATCGGCAATACAAACTGCAACACAAACCTAAGTACAGAGTTAATTCTCCATGGTTGAAAATACTCTTGCATTTCATATATTGCATCTGTGTTCTTAGAACAGTTGAGTAACCCTGGCTGAGACTCATGGAAGAGAACATGAACCTCTAAGTCAATGTTTGGAAATACTTCTGACCAACTCCTCCCAGCAGTTGAGTAGTCAACATCTTGGGTGTGGTGCATCAGTACAAGGATGACCTTTTTATTTACTGTACAAAGAAAGAAAAGAAATGAGAAATGAATAGTTCAATCCGTATCAACACACCATGATGTTTCAGCACAAATATTTCATAGTACAAATGTTTAACACAGTGCTACCACAGATTTAAAAAACTCAACCTCAAAGATCTTTATATGAAAAGAAAAAATTTGTTGGACTTTGAAAAATTATTAGGCCAAACCACATTTAGATTTATGGCAATGATTCTTGTGAGCATGACTAAGTGAATGTGGCTCTAGTGTAAAGCGCTTTGAGTCGTCAGAATGACTAGAAAAGTGCTGTTGATTTCATCTATGAAAGGAAAAAAGCTATTCAAACTACAGCTGTGCCATACAGCCTAAAAAATTATGATATATTTCAGATTTAGCACAATGAAATAATATATAATGTGATATTTAATATATGTTCTTCATCACTATCATAATGTTCAACCTTCTAATGGATCTGCAAACAGTGACTCAGACTAACCCTCCCTCCAACAGTTTGACAAAAGCAGCAAACTTTACATCCATCTTCCCCAATAATCCAACAGAAGTGATTTTTAAGCGGTTCATTTCCAAAACAAAACTTAAGTTCTGTGACACATTTTGAAAAAAGCACTTTAAGATGGCAAGTATATTATGACCTGAGACAAATACAAACACACATATTCTAAACAATGATTGGACCATAAAATAATCTGCCAAATGCATCCAGTTGACTGAAAGTAGCTGACACAGAATGATAGCTATGGTGGCTGGCAGGTGCAAACGCGCAGCAAACGGTGAAATGAGCTGCAAACACATGAATGATGCAAACTCCAAAACACACAAACACACAAAAAGATGCAACAGAAAAATGCTGCAATCAGAAAATAGAAGCAAAAACCTACAATCAGGAAAACAAATGCAAACAAAAAATGCTGCAATCACAGACAAAATACTGCAGCCTTAAGAAATAGAAACAAAAGGGAAAATGTGGCAAATAGCCAAAACAACGGTAGGTATGAAACGCAGGAAACTCCCTCCACAAAACGGGAGTGCTCCAGACCACTGGGGAGAGGGGGGGGGGTATATGGGACCAGATCCTAAGCAAAGATGGTATGTTATGATTTAATGGGATGTCCAGAAGAAGGTTGGAGGAAGACAGAAAAGGTACTTTATACTTCATGTCTTTTTCAAACACAGTATTTCACAATATTACAGTACAGCAGCATATTTACATAGGTAATATTTTCTGTGCCAGACTCCCTTTGATGGTCTGGAGCACTCAATTCTTGTGGAGCAAGTTTGCAGCCTTCCCATTTGTTGTTGTTTTTGCTATTTGCGGAATTTCCCCTTTTCCTTCTAATTCCTGTGGTTGCAGCATTTTGTCTGTGATTGCAGCATGTTTTGCTTGCAGCGTTTTGCTGTTGCATTTGTTTTTTTTTGTGTTTGTGTGTTTTGGAGTTTGGAGTCCTTTTTAAGATCGATAAAAAAAGGATATTTTACACACAGAGCCCCTCCTACATCCTAAGCACTGACAGGTGGTCAGTCTGACAGAAGCCTCGTTGTGGAGAAAACCATGCCTGCAGTCAGAGCAGAGAGGAGACCAACTCCATAGGCATATTTTTAAGTTGTTCATTTGTTCATTCTTGTGCACATGCTTAAGTCTGTGAAAGTATTTTTAGGTTTTAGTTATATTGTAGTGGTTGCTGCAATATAAGCAACCACTACAATTTTGGAAAATATATCTACTGTATTTTCCAGGGTGCTTAGCGGCATGTGTTTATATCTTGTATTGCACCGTGAGAGAGATATAAGTGTTTTACAGTGACCTGCCTCTTGTGTGTTATAAATGCAAATCTTCACTTTGACGCACTGTCAGTTTGCAATGGTTAAGAACAATGTGTGTTCACATTGTTTGAACCCTATTCAAAATAAAAATGTTTTTGAGCAAAATTCAGTGTGATGTTTAATAAAATGCATAATCAGATATTTTGTTCATGCACATTGAGTAGAGTTTAAATTCCACAAACTTAAAATAAGTAGGGATTTTAACTTGATAATGTGAGTGGAAATAATACAGAGGTGTGCTTGTTCAACTAGGTGGGGATAGTTTTCTTGCATTTATAATGGGAAATAATTATTTGGTTTAAATTACAGAATTAAGGTAAAACAACTCACAATTGAAGATTAGTGAACTTACATAACTTAAAAAACTATGTTTAAAAAACTTCTCTTGTTAAATCAACTTGATGAACTTTAATTTCTGAGTTAAAACAAAACCATTCTCTAGTTGACTTTACTTGCATTTTCCAGGCAGCAGGTGAACGTTCATTTTCAAGTTAAACCACCTTTAAATGTTTTACAGCCTGTGATCTTGACTATCAAAGGCTGAAAAACAGGTTCAAGAGCACAATAACAACAGATTTCCTTTGACCTTCCTTTACAAACTCTGTTATGTCTACCAGTCAAACATATCTAATGCCGAAAACTCAGGAACTATTAATGGGCTGCTTATATTTCTAACAATGCTCCCTAACCGTACCTGCTTTTTGCAATAACTCAATTTGGCTTTCTCTGATTTATAATTTAGTTTTTTTCAGGAACCAAAAGGAAAAATGCCAAGAAAATATTGCCTGATTACTTACATGGTATGTTTTGCATTGCTGCCTGCACATCTGAACCAACACGGGAGATGATTGGACAGAAAACAATGGTGAACTGTCCATCCTGGTTTGTGCCCTCCAGCCTAACCTTCTGTTTCACTTGGTTCATCAGATCTACATCAGCGCCACACGTCACCCCTGTGGTGACTGTCTCGACTTTGATTGGTGCTGTTCAACAAAATACAAAGCAGAAAAAACATAAACAGTGCAGAACAAATCAGAGCAAAATCCTTATTTACATGAGGTGAGATGATCACTCACTGGGACGACAGGGCATCTTTTGGCTTCCTTCAAAAACAGACATAAAGAACAACATGAGAAGATCCATCCATCCATCCATCCATCCATCCACTCTTTAATATTTTTCTGTATAAGTTTTTCAGTAAATTGGACAATCTTCGAAAAATACATTTATTTTACAAATTCTCAATTTTCATAGTGTTCACGATCAGGTAAGTTTAGTTGCCAATAAATGGTTATAAAGGAATTATTGCTACTTTTGTCAGTGTGTGCAGGATGTTCCGTTTCAGTTTTTGAAATGATTTATTGAAATAAATTCAGTTTTTTAAGATTTTATAATTTGTTAAGATATGCCTATAGAAATTTTTTTGTTAAAGACAGTTCTAGTTGGGGCCAGCTACCGAACCTGGATTCCATATATGCTGGCTGCCTGCAGGGGAAGGCCTGTCGTATTGTTGCTGATCTCACCCATCCGTGACATGAACTGTCTATACTGCTGCCGTCCAGGAAAGGGTGTAGGTACATAAACACCACAATCACCTAGCTGAGGGACAGCTTTTATCCAAGAGCTGTATAAACCATCCGTCCACCCCGCCCTTCCCCTCGACTTCCCTGCAGACACACTCAAACCCATTCACTGCTCTCACTGTTACATGCTCATGCTGCTATTGTTCCTTTTTCCTGTGCAATAAATACAAAGTGTCTTATGTCTTTTAGTTAAATATTTACACAGGCAAGGGATCGTCAGAAGTATCAAGAGAAGGTAAGAATCCTCTTTTTTAACTGAGGCTGTTTTTGTTTTTCTATATCACCGAATGATCACTAACGACAATAAAATAGTTAAAAGCTTGGTTCCTACCTTTGCTGTATTGCTGTTTCTGCAGTGCTGCTGCTGAAATTGACACTGCGAGTGAGGCTACTGGATGAACAAGCAGTTTGCAAATATTCCTTTCACTTTCACTTTCAGACTCAAATAAGTCACATGGTTTACAAGAAACCCACTCCCAATACAGATTCTGTTGATTGAATTAAGAAAGATGAGAGCAGAATCTGAAAGTATACAACAAGAAACACAAGACAAATATATTTAAACAAATGAGACAGCATCTAGTGCAACTCTAACCCTTCATTGCTGTAGATTAGGATTACAAACCTGAACTGTTTGTCCTTACATTGATCCAATGTAATACTGACTCTATTAGAAATAAAAAATAGACATTTATTTTGTAAGAAAAATAATAGAAAGAGGTTATTAAAATTAGATATTGCATTAAATAGTTGTTGGAGGGTTTTCTTTTGTGCTGGAGTATTTTTAATAATATGCGGAAACCATTTGTTCTCAATTCTTAATATTACAGATGCTCAAACTAAGGTATAAATTGCAACAAAATGGGAGAGAGAAAGAAGGGTAAGCAAATAAATGATTGCTGAACTTCTGAATGAATGGAACAGGAAATGCTTTTTATTTAAAATTTTCAGACTGATGTGTCCCTGTAATGTTGCAGTTTGCTTTGCTGTGAGATAATGTCAGATGTAAGTTATACTTTTTTGTATTAAAATGATCCAAAGTCATTTCATGAAGAATTTATTTGGGGAGAGATTCATGTGTTCATTATTATGAAGCTACAGATAACATGAACAGATTGTTATGAACCAATAACATCCCATAATCCACCAACATCACTGGCTAATAATAAAATGCATCTTTTCACAGTAAAACATGCGCAGCAGCTGCAGTCTGTGGCTCACATATTGGCCTCCTTTCATTCTTTATTACATGTTAATCAGTCTCGAGTCTCAGGCCAGGTGTTCAAGTCAAGTCTCAAATCTTTAGAGTACAAGACTAAGTTGAGTCTGAAGTCTTTTTTTTTTTTTTTTTTTTTTTGCCACAAGTTCAGGTAGAGTTGGAGTTTCAAACGCTGGTTGCCATCTCTGGGTCTGTTCTTCCCATTAAAGATTGTAAATTCTATTTATATTTATTTTCCAGAGTGAATCTGAGGGCGCATTCACACCAGCCCCATTTGATCCGCTTTAATCGAACTCTAGTTCGTTTTCCTAGAAAGTCTAGTTCATTTGGGGAAGTGTGAATGCACAATTGCACTCTGACAAAAAAGTGAACTCTGGTCCACTCACAAACCTAGGTTTCGTTTCAGTTGAAGTGAACTCTGGTGCGGTTTGAATGTCTTATGTGAATGTCAAGCAGACCGGAGACCGCTCCGAAAGCAGGATGTGGACTATAGTGCAGGGCATTCTGGGTAAATACAACCAAAACAAACATGCGAGTCTAGCTCTAGCGGGAGAAATGGCTCGTGGTCTTTTGCCAAAGACAAAAGAGAAATCCTACAACTATTAAAATCTGATGTTACTCCATTTTTGTTTACATTTCGTGAAGAAGGAAGTTGCGGTTAGTGTCTTCTTCAGAGGTTTTCATGTTGTTTCCTTCAGTGGTTCTTGGTGCAATGCCACCACTGATGAAGGGGAAAACAGGTTTTTCAAAGGGTCTGGTTCGTTTGACACAGTGCAGTGTGAAAGCTAACTGCAGCAGCTGAAAATGTAACAAATGCTACAACTTTGGTGTCTAATCAAACCAAATCTACCGGTGTTGTTCCATTTCCAAAACTAAAGATGGTTTGCAAACTTTAAACTTGGCAAAAAGAATGAATAAAAGAACTAGACAAGAAACAATAAGTTGATTTTTTTTTACCGTCAAACTGATGCCATCATTTTTCCTTGAAGTCCATGACACAATAATTACGCAGGTGAGAAAACAAGACATCTCCCTTGTCCTGGTTTCTAGTAAGGTTGGTGCGCTGAACCATATGAGCATGCAGTGTTTCCAGTGAGTCCTTAACACGAGTAGTCAGATTAAGCTTATCACCATATTTCTGGTGACCATGCTGTGGGGTCTGCTGTCTTCATGTTAGTCTGCTTTAGCACTCATAAGATCTGGGTTACTGGAGAACTGATTTATGATTCTTTCTGAAGATTCCTTACTTTCCCTAAAGAAATGTTTTAATTATGCAAACAAAACATTTTTCCAGACCTTATTTGTCTGGAATTTCAATATTTGTGAGTATTTTGACTATCGGGTCCAAACAGCTGGGTAATTCCTCCCACTGAAGCAGTATTGACCATTGTCTTGTTCAGCAACTGAGTGTGGGAGTGAGGCTCATGTCATGACAATAAACTACAACGAATGACCCAGTGTTGTAGCCATAAACTTGTAATCATTTAACACAGGTTTACTCTGTAGAACTGAAATAATTTCAAAGTCAGAGGAGGTTTGTAACATTCACAGACATTTAACTGGTAAAGAATGAGAGACGTGTCCCAAAGGAGCACAAACTACACACAGGGGAGCAGCACCGCCATGTTTCATAAAGATTTGGTAATGATCCACAGGGCTGTGGTTGTTGGGATATTTACCTTATAACATTAATGGTTAAAAACCTAAAATTCTACTTTGAATGCAGGCTTCATCATCGTTGATCATTTAAAATCTGCTAAAGTTAACAGAAAATGTGAGTTATAGACTATTTTAAAAAGAACTGAACTGAATTGTGATGTTGAAAATATTTCAACCTAATAATTTATGTGACCTGTCTACTTTGATGCCAGACACAGTCTTAATTTAATAAAGTCAATGACACCATCTTGAGATGTTGTTTTTGTAGAGCATAACTGCTCTGGTGTTTGTAATCAACTAGCTTCTCCAGTTTGTAAATCTGCAATGCTAAAACAGAACACATGAAGTTAAAAAAAAACATAAAAATAATTCAACCACATACTCAGCACTCTCCCTCCAGAAAACTGTCACTGTGTATTAAAACTAGTGCTTAAGAAAATGTTTGTATCAAACTAAACATCTCAGTTTTCAGGGTTTTCATATTCAGGAAGGTTTAAAAGAAGCAATTTTGCTTCAAGCTTAATTTAGAAATGTTAACTAAATACTGGTTGTGCTTCGGTGGAAGAAGCACAACCGGTGGAATTCACCGTTGTAAGAAGGAGGCTATACTATCTTAGTTTTATCCAAACGTCCATCACGGTGTTGTTGTTTTTTTTCTAAAAAAATTTTTGGCACTAGTGGCCTTTATTTGACAGGGGAGGGGGCAGAGAGATGGGTTGGAAGGAAACGAGGACGAGATTCGAACTCGGTACGGTCGCATTGAGGTCGACAGCCTCTGTATCGGGGGGCCCGCTCCAACCGGGTGTTTTTTAAAGTGAAATTTGCGGCTGAGCACTCAAGTCTGAATGTCCTCGTTTAGCTTTATAGCCTGAGCCCGAGCCGACCCGAAATTCGGGCCGGGTCGGACCAGAATTATTTGCTTAATTGTCGGGTCATACAGCACAGAGAAAGCCAAACAAGCATGTATAATTCTTGTTTATAATATAAAGTTGTGTTAATCTACTTATTATAGTGTAAATAGAGGAGTAGATAGTTTGAGGACATATAGAAAGGAAGTATGGCGCAGACGTTGATCAGACTGTAACAAGCGCAGCGCACAGCAGCGCAAGCAGCGGCGGAGATAGGATCCAATCAATCACACATCTCAGATGATTTGCACTTGACTCACCTGCGGTTACAACAAGCGACATGATGCAGCTGGAAGACGTTAAACAAAATCTAAAAACCGGAGAAGTTACACTGCTTACTTAAATGGTGGTCTAAAAATGAAAGCAGTACCATCTGAATTAGGTGTACTTGGGGCTCAGGACGCTAAATAAAGATAGTTAGTCGGGTCGGATCGGGTTTGGACTCAATGCTTATGGGCTCGGGCCGGGTTGGGTTAGATTTTTTAGGCCCGATCTAAATTCTATTCCTCGCTCATCTTTTCACTAGCATTTGCCTGCGTTGTTGAATGCAGTAGAAGACCGTAACGCGCTGCTTTGAACTAAGCAACCCTCCACGAGAGAGAGGCTTTTAGGTCAAAACAGGTAATGCGATTAATCTGCCTTATGTAATATTAATGGGTTAAACTTTTTACATTAATCGCTTGCCTTGACGCATTAAGGTTGACAAAATTAAATCATGTAACAATCGTCCAGTGTATTCCCCCATCAGATAATTTAAACCACATAATCAGACTAAGAAACAAATCATTCACCCGCAATAGGAGGACGCACCCAGGGAGAACACCAGGAGCAACAGAAAGGTCCTGCAACTCACAGAGTAATCTCAATTACCTAAGGGTGAGGATGTTCTTATACCTGCAGCCCCAGCGGCTGCACATTCCAGTTTCCATAAAAGGGCATATCTTAAACTCAGTCTCAGTTAAGGAGACTGAGACAATGTATAATTTACAGATCCTAAGGTATGTGTAGGGGTCACATCCTGTGTCAGGTACCACTCTGCACAACCTTTAGACATATTCCCTCAAGGCTATTTGTCTACTTGTAAATAACTGCATGACCCTCAGCAGATCCTACCGCAACATTCCAGAGTTCTAACTATTCACCAGTTCTTCCCAGGTGCGCCTAAAACATGGGATTAAAATCCATTGTACCTAAATATTTAGTAAAGGATTACTCTAATAAAAATTAAATGTAACACAAGATCATTGTCATCATTTCACATGCATAAATGAGTAAACATATGAATCACACAAGAATTAATCAGCATCAATGACCAAGTATATTTCAACAACTGGCTCCAGAAAACTACCCTGGTTCCAAGAAAAGGTTCCTGCACAAATGGATCTTGTTTTTGTTTTTTTTTTTGCTTTCAGAGGACACACAAAATGAACAGCCACACTGAACTTGAGTTTAACTTTTCTTTGCTTCAGTTTATTGTGATTATGGGGGCTTATTTTTATAGTCGTTTTTAGCGGTAAAAATCATATTAAGACAGGGTCCTGCATGACAGCTAAACTGGGTGTTCTCCTGAACTGGGAGAGCTATATAAGAACCTGGGTGTTCTTCTGTAGTGGCATCAGCCATCTTCTATGGTGTAGTATGGAGCAGCAGCTTCTCTGCTGCTGAGGGTAGTTACATAAGCTTGTCAGAAAGGCCAGCTCAGTCCAAGGATCTCCCCTGGACCCAGTGCAGGAAGTTGCTGCAGAACTGGAGAGCTCCTTCAGTGACAGACTGCTGCATCATAGATGCACAAAGGAGAGTTAAGGAAGGTCCTTCCTCCCAGCTGATATTAGACTCCATAATCATCACTGCTCTCAGCAAACTTAGTGTTTATATCCCTGCTGTTATTTTCAGTTTTCTTCACTTCTTTTAAACAGTCTGTTGTTGTTTTTATGCACAAATTTACATGCACATTTTGTATTTTTTTTTTAAATGATCCTACTCAATTGCACATTTCTTTGAATCTGAGACTTTATTGATTATTTTTCAGAGGAAACAGTTTCCAAACATTATGTTACACTGGTTATAGGCAGAAGTCTAACTCAAGGTTAGCAACATAAGAAAAAAGACAAGAATTCATTCATTCAAGGAGCCTAATCTGACCATTAAAAAGCAGCTAAATAGACAGTTTATTATACGAGCTTCACAGTCATAAACACTGCATTTGGACATGATCTAACAATTAAAACATAATTCTTTGCAGAATAAAAGCTTTTTAAATTCAATGTAATATAGTAAAGGCCTTTGGAACCCATGAAACAAGTCAGATTTCTAAGTATCTATGATTGCAAATATATAGTAACTGACTCCGCTGCAGTATGTTTTCTTGTCTGTGCAAGTAATTGTGTTTGCGTCTGTGCCCTTATAAACAAGTTTCCAATTAATATGTTTGTGTAAGAGACATCAAACAACTTGTAAATGCACACAAAATTTTTAGTGTCAAAGATAGTATTAAGGAAGTTTGTTTTGGATTACTTTTGGTTTTCTTATGTAAAACATCAAAACTGAAATCAAATGGGAAAGCAGAGTGCAAAGCCAGTTCCAGAGTCTCATCCAAGATCTGTCTGAATGCCAAGACCAGTTCCAAAGCCTAATCCAAGACCTGTCATAGGTAAAGACCCAAGAAAAAACACAACACAATAGCCAATAGCAATACCTAAGCAAATCCATAGCCCAATTCCAAACTGAATTCTTTTTGTTTCCTGTTAAAAAATGTTGTATTTGCAACACTGCCTCATTATTTTGTGCACAGGTCAGTAATCCTTGGACAGTTTCGTGGAAGAAAACGTGAACATCCAACACAACTTTTTCAGTGAATTCAGACCACTTTCTCCCAGCAATTGAGTAGTCAGGATCTCGGGTGTGGTGCATCAGAACCAGGATGACCCTTCGACCATCTGTTAAAAGACAGGAGAGAAATGTGAGATGATGATCTGTTTAGGTGTAAACTAATTTTCATTAAAACTTGGATTTTATCTGGACTCAATTAACCAAATTGTGAAACACTGGGTTCTGATCCATCCAACTTGATAAAACTTAAACTACAAGGGCTTCAGAGTTATTTTTGGAGCCTCCAAATGAGGCTTGATATGTTATTATTAGCATTATTAGGTAAAAAATAATGCTTTACCTAATTTTTCCTGATTTTTGCTGGAAGAACAGCAGGAAGAATATATCAGCATGAAGCATTTTGGATTTTGATTAGTTCTTTTGTTGAAAGATGTGTTTGTCTTCATTTTCACAAACTGTTGAGATTTCCACAGTGAAACATCATTGAATGTTAACAACCCAAAACTGTGTAACACATATAAAAGTAAATTTGTTTACCCATTGTCTTCTTCTTATCCAAGATCAGGTCACAGATTGACCAGACATCTCCCTTCCCCAGCAAGACTCATTGGCTTTTTTTGGACTACCTCAAGGTACTCTCAGGCCAGAAAGGAATATAAAGTCCCTCTAGTCGGAACACAGACGGACTGGTTAAATTGACAGATTTACTTTTTGACTTGGTTCTTCCTTCACCGCCTAAGAAACGGCTGTATTACTGCGGTGGAGACCCCAAATGGCTTATCCTTCTCCAGCCATCCTACTGTGGGAATATGGCAAAATAAATAAATACTGCTGTATTTATTTTGGATTTATTTAAGTTTGTTGTGCTGCATGTTTTTATTTAGTTTGTGGAGTAATTTCTGTTCTCCCATGACACCGCCCGAGCCAGTGATGCCCACTGACTGATCACACAGGTGTTTCCTATCAGCTGCAGTGGCATGAAAGGAAAACAGGAAAAAAGAGCAGTTTGACAGGTGGAGACAATCAAAAAGAGGGGCAAACAAAAACAGACCAGCAGGGCCCTGGAGGGGCCCAACAGGGCCGAGGCAAGGACAACAGACAGTGGCAAACAAGCAGGGACAACAGCCAGGGACAAGCGAAACGGCAGGCTGAGACAAGCCGGCAGTACGCAAAGGGAATTATTTTCAGAAGAGTGAATTTTGAGAGAGAGAGAGTTATTTTGAGAAGGTGAGGAACAAGCACACCAGAGATGAGGGAGGTACGCAAACAGGTGACCGTAGGAGGACAGTGATTAGCATATAACGTACATGGTGTTGAAGCTGTGCCTGTAATAAATCTGACATTACTAAGTTAAGCAGCTGGCAGCTCTAAGAGTGCCTTCTTTTCAACTTTAGCACCTGCTTCCCAAAATGTCTGTACACAGCACCAATGTAGGCTGTAGCCTGCTGAAAGTTAGCCTTGGTAGTAATGTAAGACACTAACTGTTGTTTACATTTAGCTACTTAGGATGACATATTTACTTTTCAGCAGAAAATATTAGCGTTTTGAAGATTTAAATTCTTCTAAAATTAAACAACAACATGGGAAAGTAATACTATGATTGGTACTGACGATGTGATGTAGTTTTGAACATATTAAATAGCCATTAACTGGAAGAGGTGTTGCTTGGTCTCCTATTCTGAATATTTCACAAATTGGAAGTATATGTAGGCCTGTTTGTTTTTGTCTTAGCTGTTAGCCAGTTGGTATGCCTATATAACCGTCCTTAATCACTTCACATTAGTTGGGAAAGTTATGTTAGCCTGCTGCAATCACTCTCTTGCATTAGGCTGCTTCTCAACAACCATTTTATAGCCTATTAAATAGGGATGCACTGATATGAAAATTTGGTCTGATAACCAATATTTACCAATATCATAGAGATTACATATATTTTCTTACACTTTTGACGCTGTTATTAGCGACCACACCACCTTCAATCTGTGCTTCAGTTAAACACCCCAAAAACGTGCTGCAGCACACTTCCCCGTTTTTCAAAAGAGGTATTAAAAGAAATCTTCTGTGGAAATTTCAATGTGGTATGGTCGGGATGGGGGTCTGAATGTTTTTTGACCAGGGCACCAAACAGGCCAGGATATCCCCTGTTCCTGGTCACCTTGCAACATTGTAATGTAGAGATAATGTCCAGATAATGGACAAGTTTAATGTTTTCTGGAATCAGCAGGGAGTGTGTTAATGGTTTCATAAATATGTGTTTAAATCTACCACAAGTCAAGTACTACATTTGTTTTGTTCAGTGGTTCATTGAGTTTTGAACAAGTGACAGAATTACAACTGAAACAGAAACACATCTTTCACTTTTCGTGGATCTCCTTGTATATCACTTATTATTAGGTAAATATTTTACCTTTTTAAAAAAAAAATTCTGGCTTTTGTCTTTGCGGGTTAACCTTGCATGCACAAACCTTGGAAGAAGGCCTTCACACTGGATTATGAGCCATGCAAGAACTGCAAGAACTTGGACTTGTATTGCAGATTTTGGAGAGTTCTTATGGCTTATCCTCTTCTCCTCACCTATATACAGTTTTAATCAACAGGAGACTTTCCTTTGTGTTTATCACTTTAATTTAGATATTTACATTTAAATGGATTTATAAGTACAGTACCTTGCAAAAGTGTTCATACTCCTTCAACCTTTCTACATGTTAAATCCATCATCTAAAAATGGAATGAGTATGACTTAGCTACCCAGCAACCTACACAAGTGGCGGTCAGCTTACAGGAATCTACAGCCAGAGGTGGACTGGCCATCTGGCGTCCTGGGCCTTCCTAAATCACAGTGGAATTTAACCAGATGCAGCTTGTAACATGAAACAGCCAGATAAGACTTTCAGGACACGTTTCCCTGCTACAATTTAGAAAATTATACTTTACAGGTCAACTTCTAAAAAATAAAAATACAATTTAATTAACTACTAAACAAATGTTATTTGTTGACTGCAATACAGAGTCATTAGGCTCCTAGATTTGATATGGGATCTAAATACAAATTGTGTTTAGTTGCAACTGTTTACTAACTGATACATAAAGAAATAATATATTTATAATTTAATCTATAAAGAAACAACCAAGACAAAAGGGGGACATCTGATGTCTTACACGGCACTTTTTCCAAGGCTGCCTCCACATCTGAGCCAACACGAGAAGTGATTGGACAGAAGATGATGACATGTTGTGGATCCCAACTTGTATCCTCCAGCTTCACCTTTCTCCTGACTAGGTTCATCAGAACAACATGTGCACCAAAGGTTTCCCCTGTAACGACTGTCTGAACTTTAGCTGGTGGAGGGAGAAAACAAAAAGGTCATTACAGTACAAATCCATGTCAGCTGCATATCCGCAGACATAATCACTCACCTACAGGATTCCTCATGTTGAGGTTGCCTGACACAAGAAAACACAAAGTAAGACAATAATACATCGTAATAGTAACACATATCCATCTATTTATATTTTGTATTATTTGTATGCTAGGTACAGTTAAGCCCAAATTAGTTGCCCATTGCAGATTTAGATTGTTTTAGATATGGAAGGATACATGCATCTCTCAAAACATGGTAAAAGCATCTAAAAGTGTATTGATTTTCTAAGAAATTATTTGTTTTATTTACATTTTATTTTAAAAATAGCATATCAAAAATAATTTATCCCCTTCTCAGTAATCAATGGCAAAATCTATCTTGTATTATTATTATTATTATTATTATTATTATTATTATTATTATGAGTAGTAGTAGTAGTTATTTAATCCTTCCTTTCACTGTGGAACATCTTTGAATGTCTCCACTGGTGTTTTGATGATTTATCTTAGGTGAAGAACTCCAAAATCATTGTAGGTTGACAGGCCTCTTTGCCATTACCCTAATCTTTAGCTTTTGTCACAGATTCTGCATCGTTATACTGAGGTGTAACTGAGGCCCGTGTCTCTTTGATAGTGGTCTTCTGGTCATCTACATTGCTCAGGGTCAGGCCAGTTTACTGGCTAATTAAGCACAGTACCTCCACAGTTACTGAGGCAGCTTTTGGTACCTTCAAAGGTGGGGAAATGGTAACTCCTGCTGGAAAATGAAATAAGCATCTCCATAAAGCTTGTCAGAGGAGGAACCGTAACGTGTTCTTAAATTTCCTGGTAGATGGCTGCATTGATTGTGGACTTCAGAAACTTCACACTGGACTTTAAGCAAAATTGGTTCTATGGCTCTCCACTCTTCTTTCAGTTTCTGGAACCTTGATTTTCAAATGAAATGCAAATTTTAATTTCAGCTTAAAAGATTACTTTAGACCACTGAGCAACAGTCCAAGTCTTTTTCTCCTTAGTCCAGGTAAGACACTTGTAACCAAGTGTGTAGGATTCATCTATGCATAGTGGCTTTTGATGTCTTGACTCCAGCCTCAGTCCACTCATTTTGAAGCTCCCCCACATTTTTGAATTGATTTTACCTCCTGACAATCCCCTCAAGGCTTCACTTATACATGTTGCTGGGGCACCTTTTTCTACCATATTTTTTCCTTCCACTTAACTTTCCATAGTTATATTTTTTTTGGATATTGCAATCTATAAATGACTAGCTTCTTTAGAAATGACCTTTTGTGGCTTACCCTCCTTGCGGAGGGTGTCAATGACTGTCTTCCTGATATCTGCTGGGTCAGCAGTCTTCCTCATGATTGTCTCACCTTCTGACCCAGACTGGGAGACCATTATGATCAGCGGTATGTATTATTTACCCCACTGTTACAGCAACTAACTGATAAAGAGGACCATATTGTGATGCACCCATAGCAGCAATATGATAAGATAATCAGAGCACAGTGATAAAGAAACATGTTGGTGATAGACAAAGAGAGGTTTGTTCACAACAGAAAAGGGAGAAGTCAACCTCTGCTCCATCAAAGTCTAAGAATGAACCATGGATTCCTCCCACATTTTCTTCCTATAACCAGTCAATGTATTTTTATTTCTACAAAATTAATTTTATAAACATGTATGCATTTCATAATTGTCGCCCGTTTCCCCTCTGGGATACTGTGTGCCTTAGTGAGCACAGTAAGTTGAATGAGGAGGGGGGGCTTTGTGCAACCATACCATGAATCTTTAATAAATTCTCAACAGAGAAAAGTAGTTTTTGTTGTTGTTTTTTAAAACCCAACAATGTATATCTAAATCTGCCAGGGTATGAATAAGTTTTGGCTTAACTGTATATTATTAGTTTTATTTCACAGAGGCAGTATATAAGGAATTTTGCACTGTATATTCTGTAACATTCCTCCCACTTAGAGTCTGTTCTTTGTCAGCTGGAAATCATTCAGATAAGTGTGCAAGGCTCACAATTATACATTCATTTCAAAAGAGAAAGCTAGATCAAGTCAGAGTCTTCCATTCATCGATTAATTAGTTTCAGTGTTTTACTCATAAGGATTAAAACAAAAATCAGGTTCCCTTATCAACCTTATAATATGAAAAAGCCAAGTTACCAGCCTAGAAAAAAAATAACTCTTTCAAATCCTACCTTTGCTGTGTTTCTGCTGCTGTGGGGTTAAACACTGAATAAGGCAGCTGAAAGAACGAGCACATCAGAGAGATTTTCTCACTTTCACTTTCTGTTCAGAGAAGCTCGATGGTTTACAAGAAATCCACAAGTTGTTATTAAAAGGACCTGGATGATGACAGTTTGCAGTTTGCAGTGCAGTTTTGTACAACTAAGAACAGATTTGAAAGGGCTGTATTGCTGCTGACAGCAATTAAAAGCTTGGCATGTACTAGTACTGGTTAGATTTAGGGGAAGGGGGAGGGTTAGGCTATAGAAATGAATGAAAAATGAATGGAAGTCAATGCAAAGTCCTTGTAAAGTCCAGTAGAAAGACATATTGTGTGTGTGGGGGGGGGGGGTGCGCACGTGTGTGAGACCTACTTAAGCTGGGCCATTGTATGTTTGTTCAAGATAAGCTGAATTCTTCCCCTCCCAGGGTTTGACCCCACTGACTTTAGTTTAAAAAAATGCTGAGTCACAACTGACTGGTTACTCACTTTTGGCTGCTCAAACCAGCAGTCAAAAAGTATTAACACCCTCTTACAGGCATCCAGACCGTCCTCTAAATGATATATATTTTTTCATCCTCATCATTTTAAATATCTTATAAAAAGACTGAAACGCCTGCTGCAAAGAATGTAGAGGATAAAAAAAAGAGATACTGTGAAATATCTAATAATTGTCAAACACAGTTTCTTTAATTATTCACTGTTGAGATGGTTGTTTTTGCACCACTCACCAGTCACAACAGACAACAACTGAGTGTATGGAAATGATGCAAAGCAGAGCATGAAATATTTACAAATTCATACCATTTGCTCCTCCTTCTGTATTACTAACTTTATTACTAACTTGGCAGCTCTAAGTGCTCCTTTCCTAGCCTTTTAGTTTAGGTGTCCATGCAGTCTCCATATTAGATTCTAGGTACAGCTTTAAAAGAAAGTTATTTTTCCTTTGATTTACACTCATGACTGTACTGAGGCATATTTTTGTTTATTCACCTTTAAGACTCTTCATAAATGATTTCTGTAAACTCAGATTTTAAATTCACAGATGCATAAAGAATGAGGTCTCCTCTTTATTTATTTGGACAAGGTGGAAGCAGTACTTTATACATGTTTCATTTTATTTTGTCCTACACAATTATTGCTAAACTATGTCAAAAAAGAATTACTGAAATAAAGTACATTTTTTATTTAATGACAACTTAGTTAGATGAATTGATTAATGCACAAACAAACAGCCATTACTGAATAGACACATTTTGGGTTTTTAATCTGTTCTGTTTGTTGCTCTGTGCTTTAGCTCAGTAAGAACCACAACAGGAGCAGAAGAACAACCAATATCATTATAACAAGAATCCACCCCGTAAGCAAAGCATTTTTTCCATGTGGTTTAAAATACTTTTGCATTCTATAGATGGCTTCTGTGTTCCTAGAACAGGTGAGTAACCCCGGGACACTTTCATGGAAGAGAACATGAACTTCCAAGTCGATGTTGGGATATTTTTCTGTCCACAAAATCCCTGCAGTTGAGTAGTCAGGATCTCGGGTGTGATGCATCAAAACGAGGATGATCTTTTTAACCGCTGCAGGGAGAGAAAAAAAAAAAAAAGGACCACTTTAATCAACATAAACACTGCATCAAAGATCTTTATACTAAAATAATCCTTGCTGGACTGTGTAAAAGTATTAGGCCAAACTAAATTTAAGATGTGTGAAATATCCAGGGAGGGGTGAAAGTAGTTTTAAATTCTTGCCGGTACTATGACAAAAACTGCCATATTGTCTATATTCTCTCTCTCTCTCTCTCATACAGAGGGTGGAAAGTAATATTTACTTGCATTGCTGTAATTAATTACAGTTTGTCTCTACTTTGTACTTTTTAAAGTTGTTTGCAAAACCTGAACTTTTACTTGAAAGTATTTTGCTTAGTTACATTTAAAATCATATCCATTGAGTTAAAATAAAAAGAAAACACCAGAAAAAAACAGCATTGATCCTTCTCCCGGGTTAGTAATTAGGTCCTATGGTGTTGCATCAACTGGAAGACAGAGGTTCGAGGAAAAACCCATCAAGTATAGTTCAAGTTAACCTCTGTGAAATTGAAAACCTATGGCCATACTTAGGGGACTAGTTTAACTAAGTGCGAGAAAGGCAACAGCTTTAGTGTACAGTGTTTTAGTTTGGTTTATGTTCAACATTATGGCCGTGTAAACATTCTGAATACGTAATATTTTAACAACAAATGTAAATATCAGTTTTATCTGGTACTTGTGATTATAATTTGTGGCTAAAGCTGAAAACAGGATCATGTGCTTAGTTTGGAGTCAGTTATTGAAAACTATTAGACAGGAGGGACAGTGGACATATTGGACAAAGGATGGGATGAAGATCAGAACTGTCAGGTTCTGAGAAGGAGGAAAACCACAGAGAAGCTTCATAAATGTAATGAAGGATGCATAGGGTTTGATGCGAAAGAGAAGGATGCTGAGATGATCAGCTGTAGAGAACCCTAAAAACAGCAGCTGATAGAAGATATTGGGAATTTATGTCCCATTAAAAACGACACATAATTCCTCCCAAATATTCAATGTCATTTTTATTTATAAAGGTGCTCCTTTAATTAAAATTAGTTTGAGACCAATAAGTTCTCATTTCCTTTGTGATGAGCAGAACTTTTTTCTGCTCATAAAAAGTAACTACATAACTTTTACTTAAAGTAAAATTTGAATTAGGTACTTTTTACTTTTAATACTAGAAACTGTAGTTGTGTTTAAGTACAAGTTTTATCAAAATAACTGTACTTTTACTTGAGTAGCCTACATTATTTTTGTACTCTTTCCACCTCTGCTGGCATGTATGAAACATTGACAGACAAGTTTTTGATGTATTGTAGCGTCTGGGGTAACTTCATCTTCAGTATTCCTGTCTTTTCTTTTGAACAAATTAGCTATTGTTCTCTGCAGTGTTATCAAGTTTTGATTTCGCTTAAATTAAACATTCACAGTTCCGCAGTGTTTCCCCGGGTTTATTTAAAAGTCTGTAGATGATAAGCGGTTTATAGTTCTTCCTGTCCCAATGCAAGCGCTGTTTTTTTTTTTTTTTTTTTATGTCTATGGACAACCCGTGTAAAATGTCTCAGTCCATCAGCAACCACTGTGTTTTGGAAGTAGGAGCACATGCCTCTCGCTCTTGTTTAATATAAGTAACTCTGATGATAAGTTTGTAAGCAGTTTTTTCAAGCAGTGCTGTGGTGTTTTAACTGAGAAAAATAACACGAAACACAACTAGTTACTCTCCGTTTGCTTTTAATTGGGACATTTTGTAAAGAGCAGACATTAATGTAGCAGTGAACGTCTTAAAGGCTGGCCGTTGACGAAAGCTTCGTGCTCCGAGGGGAGAGAACCAAGGCTGGGGTATTGAGGTAAAGCACACAACATGGACAGTTCAGAAACAATTTGGAATGAAAAAAAAAAAAAAAAAAAAAAAAAAAAAAAAAAAAAAAAAAAAAAAAAAAAAAAAGCTATTTATAAACAGATTAAGTCGCGTTTGAGACTGCCTATTGCTAGCAGATCTATTCTGACCCAAAGGGCAGCCATGTCTGGTTCCGAATGACAGCTTTATAGCAGCCGCTCTCCCAGGTACTGCGTACCAGCGCAGAGTCTTTTAGTGGGAAGCAGTACCAGACCATACCAGTTACCTTCACCGCTGGTAATATCTAAAAAGAAGTATCTTCATTAATGTTTCCTCGCGGGGAAAGTGTTACAGCGCCACTGATTGCCTCGGCATACCTACTCCATCGTCTTCAGTGGTGCTGCATCCTGTCGTGAAGACGTACATTTTTTTTCTTACTCGTTAGCAAACATTTACAGCGTTCATCAGTGTTGTTTTTGGAATTTGATTTGGCTGATTAGGTAGCACTCAGGATTGGGTACAGCGAGCTAAAAAAAAAAAAACTGTGTCATCACAGTTAATTCATGATTTACCACATGTGTGATTCCTTTTTCAAACAGGGTCAGGTTAGTTTGGATAGCTTTTTCCTCTTCATAAATGAAATAACCATTTGGAAACAGTTTTTTTATTTACTTTGTCTGACAGTAATTGTCTGAAACCTTTGAATTTGACAAAAAAACGGTAAACAAATTCATGTTCACAGTGCTGCACGTGTATCTCTACAAGTAGTACCATACTGAAGTTGTTCCTCAGTGTTTTTCTGCAGCAAAAAGAAAAATGACATGAAAATGGTGCTGATTCCTTACATGGCACATTTTGCATGGCTGCCTCCACATCTGAACCAACACTGGAGGTGACTGGACGCAAAACGATGCGTTGTCCATCTCGGATGGTTAATTTATGGTTTTACAAATGGAGGACGAAGTGTTTCCTCATAGGTTAATGTAAGTTTGACATTTTTTCTCTTAAGAAATTAAATCATCATTTGAAATGTCTGATTTATAATTTTGTTTTTTTTCAACAACCAAATGGACTGATGCCAAGAAAATATTGCCTGATTACTTACATGGTATGTTTTGCATTGCTGCCTCCACATCTGAACCAACACGGGAGATGATTGGACAGAAAACAATGGTGAACTGTCCATCCTGGTTTGTGCCCTCCAACCTAACGTTCTGTTTCACTTGGTTAATCAGATCTACATCAGCGCCATACGTCACCCCTGTAGTGACTGTCTCGACTTTGACTGGTGCTGTTCAACAAAATACAAAGCAGAAAAAACATAAACAGTGCAGAACAAATCAGAGCAAAATCCTTATTTACATGAGGTGAGATGATCACTCACTGGGACGACAGGGCATCTTTTGGCTTCCTTCAAAAAGAGACATAAAGAACAACATGAGAAGATCCATCTATCCAACATTATGCAAGGCCTTTTAAATATACCATGCAACAATATATGGGTCCTACTTGTACTTTGCTTCAAATGAGTTTCTTGGTGTTGTTGTAACACCTGGTGTATTGATCTTCGTTGAGACCTGATCACCTAAAAATAAGAAACAGAGCAAAAGGTTGAGATTAACTCAGTTTTAATCTCTATTTTAAAGCATACATAACAATCAATTAGTATTTTGAATTACAGTCACCAAATTGTCCACAGCGCTGGTCTTCTACAGTACATCTTATGAATAGACCAAAAAAAGCAAAGAGAAATTGCAGTACGTCTGCAGGGTGAAGCCCATTTTAGGCGTGTTGCTCTGTGTGTGTCAGTGTGTCTAGGTGTGACCAAAACTAGTCTTAACCGGTTTACACTGGTTACAAGTGTGTAAGCTGCAACAATGTGCATGTATGAGGGAAACTACAATAGCCCTATCTATGGTTGCACAAAACAGCACTTCCTCAGCACTATCCTTCAGTGTAGAATAAATCATGATTAAAAAGCAAAGGTTTTAGCAAACCCTAAAAAAAAAAAAAAAGAGGGGGGGTGTTAACAAATACCTTCTTAAAGAAGTCCTGATGTTGTAGTTGGCTTGGTTGGCTTCCTTTTACTGGCCAATTTGTTCTGCTTTATGAAGAAATGTTTATAAACCCAGTAACAGCTGAATAATGGTTTAATAATTTCACAAAAATGTAATCAGGAATTTATGGTAAATTACTTAATTTACCATAAAAGCAACAATTATTACATTGCTGCAGCTAAAATACCATATAATGTTGTGTTGAGTTTGATAATCTGATACTCACATTGACACATATGGTGCATGACGGAACATGCGTAGTACTTGAGCAGTGACACATGAAAGTGAAAGTGTATGCTAAAGCAGTTGATTTAAAAATGTTTTTTAAACTTTTAACAGATATAGACAGTGGTGGAAGACTCAAGTGGGTTATGGAAATAACCACTGTTGTTCAGCTGAAGCAGCCACAATTAAAGTCGTGAAAACATTATTTTGACTGGTAAAAATTTCAATTTAAGATATCAGCAATTAAATTATTATTATTAGTAGAAATATACTTAATTGAAAAATAGCAGTGAAATAATCAATGCATCGATTTCAACCAAAACTACCAAGAATGCTACTTGATGAAGAGGTACCCCCCATGACTGTGACAGAAAGTGCAATGAAAAATACAGAGCAAGAAAGAAAGAGGGAAAATATTTTCTTCTTTTTACTCTCTACATTGTTTTTCATATTTAACAATTTAGCCGAATAAAAACAAAGTTCAAAAATATTTAAACTGTCTAAAATATTTTTCAGTTTTCATTAGGTGAGAATATTTATTTTTTTAGTCATTTGCTGCAGCTCCTTTTTCACTGATAATAAAGGAGAAAAAAAACCCCTACCTTAGGAAAAGATGTGATGCAGCAGAAAATACTGTTATAGTGCTGACGAAACCAAGAGTGTAAGGCTTTTTATAGTTTTGATAGTGTTTTCACTGTTTCACTTTCACTTTAATGGATTATATAATTTCTAAGAAGAGCATTTATTCACAGGAAAGGCTCTCAGTTTCTATGACTCATCAAGAACTTGAATATGATTTCTCTGGTTAAGCTAAGCTTGCCAACTATTGCAGGACTTTGGCTGTCCAACTAATCAAAGACTAAAATATGCAGGTCAGTGGACTCCTGAGGACAGAAATTGAGAAACACTGGCCTAGAATCTAAAGTCAATATGGTCACATAAATATAATCTTAGAAAAACAGTGGTGTGCTTAAATATTATTTCATCAATCAAATCAAAGCAATTTTTATATGTATACTGCCAAATTACATTAATGTGAAAAGATGTTCAATATTAGTTTCAAGAAGTACTCATCAAATGCACAGAGAGCTATTTATTTATATTTTAACAGTTTGTTAATGGGTTTTATCAATACATTCTGGCACAACTGGCCCAAAATAAAAATGAGTTTGGCACCCCTGCTACAGAGAATCTTTGGGCTGATCTGAAAAGACGTGCGAGTGAGGCGGACTACAAACCTGACTCAGCTACTCCAGTTCTGTCAGGAGGAATCGGCCAGAATTCCAGCAAATTATTGTAAGAAGCTCGTGGAAGGAAACTCAAAACTTTTGACCCAAGTCATACAGTTCAAAGGCAATGCCACCAAATACTGAGGAAATGTATATAAATTTCTGAGCCTGTATTCACAAAGAGTCTTAGCGTCCTCTCATAGCACTCCCATCTTAGTCTAAAAATGCCAAGGAGTCCTAGCTTAAGAAGGATTCATTCATCTGCTGACAGCTCCTCTG